>JAQIXQ010000109.1:0-59422 GCA_034700485.1 Pseudosinella alba
AATAGACTACATACTAACTACAGACTAGAAGTGTATCTACATTTCGAATCAATTGTCATCCCGCCCCACACCCACACATCCATCCATCTATCTTTTTACTGGCAAGTTGAACTCCACATTGAACTTGAAAGGAAAATTATCATCATCAGTTTTATTGCAAATTCCACATGCACGTAAAAGTACATTTCGTGAAAAATATTGCCGTTTAGGACCATATAAATGAATAGGTGGTAGTAATAATAATATGTGGTATCATTCGAAAAATAAATATACATACGCATAATTTTAAATTTACTTAGGTATTACTAGACATGCATAAAGGTCAAAATCAAATTGAATATGATAGGTATGCTGAATATGTGTGTATAAATACCATATTCATTTATTATCTTTTGATAATGGTTACACGCATGCAATTATTTATCATGTGTAGTAAATATTTTCATTCTCAGGGTATATAATTCAAGCCATCAAATCAAACCCCTTCCCATTCTTCAGTTTTGTGTGCATGCATGAAATAGAAATAGTGATATGATATGATAGGCAATATGCTCCTTTTAGATGTAGCAGAACTCACGACCATAGTCAAAATTTAAACTATTACCCAAATAACCAAGAAGAGATACTTATCATGGGATTATCTCTGAAAAATTGAATTGAAATATAAGAATCCTTTCATTTAAGTAAATTACCACTTGAAAACTACCACCCTTTGGCCATATAGTTTAAAATGAGAGAGGGTATCTTATAAAATGGTAAGTACTTCTACTGCCTATTTATTTGTTGATGAAAAATTTACTACTCCATTTGATTTTGGGCTGCTGCCGCTATCGTCAATATGGACTTGAATTAGTTACAAGTTATAAAATAAACTGCAGCTGAAAATGAGGTCCTTAAAAGGCTATAGGTTTAGGTTGGGCATAGTACTGTGTAGGTACATAACTTTTTATCCGGTGAGTTTGACAAACTGAAATAATTTGGAAATATGTGTAAGATCGTATAGGCACTTTAAATGCGATTGAACTAATGTAATACAGATGCATAATTCCTAATGATGGTGGTCCTAATAAGTAAGAACGAACGATTAGGTATTTATATGAAGTATGCTTAAAATTGAATACTTATATCATTGAATCTTCCAATTTACAGATTTTTATAATTAATTAAAAGCTTTCAATTAATTTTAAAGTACACATTATATACAGTATAGCAATAATAATAGCGCTGTAATATTATGCAGCTATAACTCATGCAATGAGGCATAAACAGCATTCTACATTGCAGTTTTTGCATGCCTGAATTAGCCAGTAAAAGCAGTAATCAATTAAATGAAAAGGTACTTCCCATGACTTGAATTTAATTATATTTAAAATGAATTTCGACCAAAAAGCTGCAAAATCTGATATAACTTTATAGCTAAAGATAAAAATATGAAACCACAGTATCTTGCATGCTTATTATATTTTATTTATTCTCTGCACTTTATTACCAAACTTTAGGTGTTTGAGTGATGGGAATGTTATAAAATTGATACGATGATATGAATTATGATAATCTTGGAAACTGATTTTGTCAGGTGCAATGCTGACGATATAAAATATGAAAGAATAAAGATTAAACCCAGACATTCCTGAAGGATTCTGATGAATGATCATTTGATCATCTTTACCTGCAGTTTAGTAATTGATACTCTTTCCATTTGTTTACATAGCAGTTACCGCTGTATACTTGAGAGATTAAGATTAGATCAAATCATATTTTTATCTTCAGTCGGCATCGATTGAACAAAATAGAGTCAATAGAGTTCTAAGCGGTCGATGGAATGGTCTAGCTTCTAAATTCAAATGTCGACAATGTACACAGGTATGTTATGTCAGCACCCAATGGACAATGATTCATCAATATAAACTGAAACATTTGTAAGAAGAGTACATATTCTCATTTTAATGACGTTGCTATTAATGGGGAAGGTCTATTATAATGTAATATGACCAGGTACTAGAAAAAATTCCAAATGAGTGTCTGATCTGTCTACTGCCTTTTTTATTCTTCTCAACCTGTCTCGAATGTCTAATGTCTACTTAGGTAGGTATATAAATGGTAGCAATGTTCTTGTTCCTGAAATAGCTCCAGCTCATTATTACAATTAGACAAGAGCCAATGCATGAAGAATACTGGGAGTCTATCAGACGAAGGTTCAATCATCTTTTCGCAACTTCTCAATATGGTACTGACTCTTTTTTTCTAAAAGCAAGTAATGTCTGGTGAACCTGTTACATAAATTACAAGTATCGGGTCGGGACTTACCTGCAGAGTCCTTTTTATTGTTTTAAGATATTGCATAGTAAATCATCTATTGTTGGCCTTTCACTGAATTTCATAAATTGTTTTAAATTCCTGCAGCAAAAAAATAAACTGACAAGTTGCTAATTTCGTACCGTTTCATACTTTTTGTCCGGCATATAACATGCAAGCTATAAATAATATACTGTCTATTTTGAGTATTATTTATTTATTTGAAGGATGACATTACACGGATTTTACAAGATAGGGAGATCTAGGACAAAGAGGAAAGGAATCTGACAATATAATCCACAATTTTCTTCCTTTTTCATGCTTCAGCTTTGATTTGCTATTCTGATTAATTCATAAGGGAAATGTTTATTTTATTTTATGCAAGTTTTCCTAAGCAAGATACGGAAGCTCCGGTATGATTTTATTTCACTGATATTGACTAAAGTCGAGTAACAGTGGGAGCTGTTCTGATCCGAATTTTTAAGCTCACATTGCAACTTGTTCTGTTACCTAATTATTACGTACTGACAGGGATGTACGGGATTTTCAGCCTTTTTTAAAAATCATTTCACGATGCCTTTTTGCAATAAGATAGGTTCATCATCACATCATTCGTTTATGGCTTGGCTAAATATAGGTAGGCAGCACACACACACTGATGATCATTTCACCAAAAGGTTCGCTCATTATTTTTTTGCGAGATGAGATAAAAGAAAGGAAATTGTTTAGGGTTGTGTGGTATGAAGTTGGTTAGTAGCAGGCAGGATTGTAGTTTTGTTTGTAGCTGATTTATAATGATTTGAAATTGGGTGGGAGGATGGAGCATGATGATGTTGATGATGATGAAGCCGAAGTCTGAACCAGTTGTGCACACACAATTCGTTCATAAAACATTACTACCAAAAACCAGAGGGAAATTAATCTGCTATTGAAAGGAAACCGGAAGTTTGCGGAAAGTAACTGTTTATTGCAGGAATGGTAGTGGTGTAGTGTAACTAACTGCCTAATTCAGATCAGCACAAACATAAATCTGCATGATGCCTATATTTGCAAATATGTACGGATCCCAAATTAAAAAGAAAAATTAAAGTACATTCATCATGGGAAAATTTTGAATTCGAAAGAGGCATGCATATGTAGTATTAACAAATATTATCGCATCATTCCTATCTGTCAAAGACGTAAACTGTCTCACTTTAACACAACTTGAAATGACCACAAAGAATGTATCTGTTTAAGTGATTTTAGCGCAAATTAAAAATATAAAATGATCGACATTTTCGTTAACCATATTTTTGCTAATCAATCGGAATCCTTCTAAAATATTTTTACTTTCTACGTGAATCCTGGAAAGTGATACGCTGAGATCATCATCAATATCATATATCGGCAACTCCATTTTCTACTGGGAGCCGGTATCATTATGGACATTTACAACAATAAACTTGCTCCCATCTCCATCCCCAACTCGAACTCTACCCCTACACAAATCTTACTTTTACTGATGGTTACAAGTTGTAACTTACAACTTGTTAAAGATGTACCAATGATTTGATCCTCATCATCGGGAAAGACGATTCATTACAATCTAACTTTGTAATCTAGGAAAGAATCTGTTCGGCAAGAGTGATATGATAGAGGTTCCCTTTTCTGATAAAAATCATTCATTTTATATCATCTCATCTCATCACAGAGATAATATATGTCCATCGTTCTGCTTTTGTAGGCAATATAGCATATTATTGCAAGAATTTTACACAGTCGTAAGTACATCCTT
Source organism: Pseudosinella alba (assembly GCA_034700485.1). NCBI lineage: Eukaryota > Metazoa > Arthropoda > Collembola > Entomobryomorpha > Entomobryidae > Pseudosinella > Pseudosinella alba. Next base: position 4,073 of record JAQIXQ010000109.1, read on the forward strand.
AACTTATCATTAAGACTCTACAACCCAACTAAAGACGCAGTCGGGCAGAGTGCAATTTTCTGAAATGATGAAGAAAATATTTGGCGCTGGCCGTATACGGGATGGAGGATTGCAATAAAAATACCCTGATTATAATTTTTGAAACAGTTTTCCCTTTCAAACTTGCTCTTGCCCTTCATCATCCTCACTCCATTTCTTCCCCCATAAAAATAAACCTGAGGAGATATCCCAATCAACACTATGTGCTACAGATATGCAAAGGTATATTAAGAAGATATTGTATTAAGAATTGTGATGATGATGATGTGAAATGGGCATATTTATTCCACTAACAACTTGAAGAACAGAGAGATTGCGATTCGCTTTGTTTCCTATTTTGGTAGTACTTAATGCATAAACCACTCACACTTCTTCTATTATAATTCAATTGTTATTAAGACGATTGTACCCTGTCGTATCAAACAAGTGTAAGTGGCTGAAGATGATGATGACGATGAGATGATCTACAAAGAAATTACCCTTAAGGTTTGGTCCGAACCATTCCATCATTGCTATAACATGCGGATTTATTACACTTACCTTACTCTCTAAAATAGTTTGAGCTCTCATTACATTACAAAATCGAATCAGCTCATTGTAGTTTTCATGTTTTACTACCTACGTAGGATTTACGTTCATTTTCAGTTTTCATATAGGTATGTATACAAAACCTACATGCCCATTGATCATCAAGATGATGATGGTGATGATGAGCCTATGGATTTGCAAGTGATTGCTCACCTAAGCCTACCTAAAAATGGGAGAATTGAGTTAGGATTAGATTTGCAACTTAAAGAGGAATATGATACAATTTCTACAAGTTCTAATGTACAGTTCTAAAAGTATACTCATCTAACAGAATATTCTAAAATGAAATGGTTATAAATCACAAATGAAGATGGGTAGGATTGCACATTGTACATTGTAGTATGGATGAGTTTAATTTGAGGAATGAAAGTCTTTTTGAAAGGAAGGATTTACATTTGGTCATTATACATTTCATACCAATATTAAGTCAGTCTATATTACATTTGGTATGCCAGGATTTAGAAAATGACTTTTACTTGAATTGAATTACTCAAATTTTTGAAAAGTTGCGAACAACCCAAACATGCCAACTCCACCAATGTAAGCAATATGAAATGAACATATAGCCAACTTCTAATTTTTATTCTTATTGATGGATTTTTTACGGCCTATAAAATACAGTATTCCTTTTAGCAGGAGGAGAATATTTTTTATGGATATGGAATTCATTAAAGTGCAAATATTGCTGATCAAGATAATAAACGGCACATGATCCACAAGATACAATGTTATATTACCTATGCATGCTTACCTATATTTTATACCGATATTAATTAAAATGAGCATACCTAAGTAGTAAAAGTTTGGCTCTGGCTTGGCTGATCTTTCATTTTACTGTCTCAATGTCGATCCCCCTGCATCCTCCCTATTGACTATCAATGAGCAGAAAGGAGATATCCTCTATCGCTAATCCTAATTAAATCCACGAGGTTAAAAAACTAATTGATAAAACTCAAAATCTCATATATACGTATTAATTGTGGATTGTTGCCAAAAATATTGCTAAAGAAAACGAAGGAGAAAAAAATCGTCGAGACAAAAAGCACAAAAAGAGCCTATTGTTTATCTGTGAACAACTTTTCTCATCTATTTACATTAGTTATGTTGGATGTTGACCACTCACTGTTTTCTCCTTGTATGCATTTAGCATAAGTATATCTAACTAACTGTTTAGTTGGTGGTGTTACTGTTGGCACTTATAACTGAAACATAAAATGCAATTAAGATAACAGAGTTCATTCATTCAGATCCATCATCCATTCTCTCGAGGAAATATCAAGTGAAGTAGCAGTATGAGCGGAGTGTTGATGATAATGCAATAGTGCAGTGGATTGGACTAATCTCGTCCCCCTGTGCATTTTCCATTTTTGCCAAACAGTCCTCATTTTAAGAAAAACCAAAGTAATTAGGGAAAGGTAAATCGTTGAGATAAATCACTTATCATCAGCTCATGTATCTACTTAAAAAACGTCAAGTTCGAGTGAATTGGCTTGGCCAAGAAGAAAAGAATGTGAATGGAGAGTGGTCTTGTCTGGCCTGCATATGGCATTCGAGCATCTTATATTTTAATGGGTAAACCAATATCAAGAATTGCAGTAATTGCAAATGCAGACAAAGCTAAAGGATGAAGTTAGTTTGGTGGATTTTATCATTTTTATCACAATAAATGCTGTGGATATACAATGATGCCTCTGCCCCCTCGTTTGTTTCTGCATGATTTACCGCTTCAACACAATGTAAATCTTTTTGATTCCCTCTCATCCTCAGTAAGTCAGTCAGTGGGGAGAAAATTGAGGATTTTAATTGTTTTCTGATTGAAATTTGGTGTCCGTCCGTGAATGGGGCTAGTTATCACCATGAGGCTGTGTTGGTGTTTGTGGTGGCACTTTAATGTTCATGGGTAATGGGGAGGGGATAAAATGTGCTCAATGATACTCATCGTTCCTAACCTCTCCTCCACAGACAATACATATTTCAAAAGATCTCTTCTCTCTGTCCATTATGAAATATATGCGAGCCGGTTCAGCAAGTTAGTAAAGATGCCTGCCTATATGCATTGATAAGACAAATATCTTCAGATCTTTCGTTGAATTTTCCTCAAGGAAAAATATTTTTGTCTGGCTCTGGCTCTGGCTATTCTTCAGGGCACACACGATTTAACCTTTGAGGAACAGCGAGGAGCATAAAAAAACCGCAGCAGTAACAAAAATTATCGGTCATAAGTTATGTTTTGCTGTGAGTACAGGTGCCAATAAAAACATTCGTGGGTTTAGTCGCCTCGTTATTTTGTAAAAATCTTCTAAGATGTTTGGCGTTGGTATTGGTAGGTACCTGTGGAGTGGATGTAGGAAACCCTTATGGATATGGCTGGTTGGTGTATGGTGGTAATTTGTAAAACAAAATATGACTGTGGTCATCTTTGTGTGCAAGTACGTCTCCTTTTAACTGTGTCGATTTGCAAATGGGAACGAGCTGCAAGTAGGATGGGCTATAATATAAAAAAATATATAGCTGCAAGCTCTTGGTCAATCCCTAACTGCATAAGATGAAGGGTCGTTGAGAAAGATAGGATTCGAGGCGATATGCTCAAGGAGCATCTTCAGAAGAAAATGAAACTTTGAATTGAACACGCCACTTTCTGGAAAGGGGGTGGTGGTGGTGGTGGTGAAACCAAATGAAAGTGGAAGCGTTTGTCTGGTGTCTTGTTTTCATTGAAGATTCCTTTAAGAAATTTTATTTTGCATTGGGGTAAACCGCGCATGCTAATAATATTGTTTGGTATGGTGTAATTGGCATATTATTTGTTCCTTTTGGATATCTTCTCTGGCATCTCTGCTGCAAGCTTCCCGTTTCGTCATCTTCAGTGTTCAATGGGGATGATGACAAATTGGTTTGAATAATAATGAAAATGTAGAGCGTGAGCACGCCTCCCAATGAATAGGAATGAATGTTAAAATTAAATATTGTAAGAAGCTATATTGCATTCATTTCAAATCTAATTAAATATTCATTTTTTTTTTATTTCAAAGCATTTCTAAACCCATTCATTCATTCAGAAATATCTATGAGATGAAGGCTAAAAATGTACTTCATTAAGTAAAGTAATAAACGTGTAGCCAAGGTTCAAGAAATGAGGAAGAATAGTGTCAGTGAAATTGTAACAATGAGAATGTTATTGGGTTAAAAAAAGTAGTATATGAATATATTTATGTAATTTTATAATAAGTCTTGTTAACATTCATATGACTAAATACATTTCTGTGCTATTATGTTAAACAATAGATGTTAAAGACTACACGTTTAGCTCACTATTCGTAATAATATGCTAATAATCTAAATCTAATTCATCATATATAGTTCGCAACAGTTAGCATTGCAAAGTTGATTGGTGAATATCTTCCGGTTAGGAGTTAGATATTAGATACAATACATATAAGTAGGTATATTTAGCTTAAAGCTCATTATTACAATACTGCTCCCGAGTGAGACTATACTAATTATACCTTGGCATGTGCTATTTAGCGCGTCTTGGGAGAATTATATCATGAAATGCTAATTAATCCTTCAGCACTATTATTTGACTATAAATTTATTCCTAATCAAATCAATATTTTTAAAAAGAAGTAGTGTCTTGTTGAATGCCATCGGGGCTGAAATGTCTATCGGTGTCCCAACTGAAGGGTGCAGTTATTGGCAGTCGTACGGTTATAGAAATAAAAAATAAAATACAAATTACAAGAGTCTCAATTCTCAATAAGCAGTAAAGACTAAAGACGGTCCCTTCGATAGTCGATATCAACATCAACACGACAAAAATTATTTGACAGAAGTATCTGTACACTTGATACCTGAAGCATTTCTTTCTCTCGCACATATCATATTATATTAAAGTATGCTAATATTGCTAATCATCAATCAACCAGCTAGCCATAAATACAATCTAATAAGAATGTAAATTGTACAATCCAATCCTCGAAAGAATCGACAATTAAAAGTCATAAATCTTCTCATTGGCATTGTCGGATTGGATTGGTAGACATTTTTTTATATTAATATTCATGAAGTGTGCTGAGTCCATTCATAAACCCATTAATTTGTAATGGAGAACGATTCAACAGCACATCGATTCGATTGCTTTCATATATGTTCCCTTCACAATTCACACTACACATAACCTATTCCTAACTTCCTAACAAGATAAATATGATTGCGTACTCTTTATGCATGCTGCGTATTAAAAGAATTCGTTTAATTTGCCGTGGAGGATGATGCTGATGAATATGAATTGCAATAACTCATAACTTTTATATACTCCAGTCCAGAAATTGTCTGACTTGCAATGTTATCATATTACATTATTAAAGACTATCTATGAATGTTCATTTATTTACCTGTCTGCCTGTCTGCAAGAATATTGCTTTGATTTTTATGCATATTTTTTTCTATTTTCTCATCAGGCACACAACAACCGCTGTGACCTTTGAAATTTAAGATGCCATCACATCAGCAACCTGATCATCATTATCATTATCATCAACATCAACATCAACCCCGTCCAAGTTTGTTCCGTGCCTTCCATACAAAGGTCCAGAGGAAGGAGTCCAACAGACCCGACTAGACTACCAATCAGTGTACAAAATTGTTATAATCCATCCCGCAAGACATTCCATCAGGGAGAAGAACAAGGAGAGTTGTTGTATTGAAGTACTTAAAAATTATTTTCTGCTGAGTTCACTTTCTTCCTCTCCATCTCCGTCTGTGCTCATCTATCATCGGCTTCATCGGTTATAGGAACGGACGATTCGACGGGTGGACATTATATATCCTTTCGTGTGCAACGACGGTGCAAGGTGGACAATTGGAAAAGAAGATTTTTTTAAAGCTTCAAACAAGGAAAATAAAGGATAAAACTTGTACATTTCATTTCGGAGCTAATATAACTTTTGTACATAAAAGATGAAGAGGGGATGAAACGTGCATAACGTGAAGTGAATTTCCAATCACGACGACGAGAGAGATCCATCGACAAACACGCATATCATCATCCCTATTGCAATCCAATCCAAAGTCAATCCATGTGAAGAAGAAGGAAAGTAGCAATAACAAACTTTAAAGGAAGAGCGGCTCGTCATCCTGAAGTCAATCTCTGACCATTCTAGACAACAATACTTTCTTGAAAGTTACTGTGCATTTGTACGATGCGCTAAAGCACGCAATATTTAGAGGAAAAACCAAGCCACTTCTAAATGTTTACCAGGCTTTCCATCAAGTAGCAACAACTGAGGATATTAAGACCATCCCATCGTTTCTATGTTTGTTTGTCAAATGTAAAAAAGGGTGCATCATCTTCCAAGTGACACTCGGAATAAAAATTGGTTTTCTTGACGATAAAGGATCATCATCCTCATTTTTCTAGGACGAATAGTTGACGAGCAATTCCATATCTGATTTCCTCCGGCCTCAATTCCAAAGATTATTGGGATACCAATTTGGATTGGGAGTCAATAAGCAAGGGACAGTTCAAGATACCAAACCAGAGACGGTATACATATGTCAGGCAAAAAATACCAGGATAAAAAAGACTGGTCGGTCGGCTCGGCACGATAAATTTTTGTTGTTGTTTTCCTGCTACTGCGACCAACTGCGTATGAATTTGAAACCTGAAAGCATCCCATCGTCATTAATAAATATCGACATCGACGGAGAATAAATATTATTCCCAAAGGAATTTTTATATCTAAAAGTGGTAGATACATATCGATGAAAATGTAATATAGTGCCTATATGCTGCCTTCTTCAAGCATTTTGATTTTGAATTCGTTAGATTGATGATGGACCCCATACGCGATGTTTAAGAAACGCATTTAAATGTTAAATGATTCTTCCTCTATGAAAACAACTTGGGTATGAGATGAGCCAGTCATTGTCATACAACTTAGCATAATATATCAATGAGAACAATGAGCAGATTTGTGCATGAATAATTGCAAAGAGAATACAAAAATAGTTAAGAATTGTATGTCATTTCATATTTCAATGCTTCGTATTATTAATGCATGACTCATTCAGCCTTCCATGCTTCGAGTGAAGTTGGACGTACGTGGTGGTGACGATATTTTTTGAATACGGAAGAAAATGGAGCTGGAATAAACAATTGTGGAACCGTATCGGAGATTACATTACATTTTTATTTACATGGACCTAACAAAGTTTAGAATTGATGACGACAGACAATTCAAAGGATAATTTGTCTCGGAAAGATCCAGTCTTCATTCACTCCAGTGCAATGTTACAGTTGATCGAGAATAGACTCAAGTAAAAACTTGTAATAAGTACAGACGTCCAAGAGTGAAAACTTGTTGGAAAAAAAATATATTGAATATCGAATCGGAGATTTCCAGAGGAACAATATGGCTGATAATATCAATTCAGAGTGTACCAATGGGTACAGTGGAGGATCCCTGGCTGGAGCGATCGTTGGCACATTTGCAGCAACCCTCATTCTCCTGGGCTTGATCTACTTGGTGTGGGAATGGCAGAAGAAGCGCAGGATAAAACGTAAGTTTTTTTTTGGAGATAATTGAAATTAATTGCTTTTTCTTATCCGCTTTTTCCTTTCATGGCAAACCGGGTTTTGGGTCCCCACATCCGATGTGGGCTTCATAGACTGAAAATAGTATGTAATGTAACGGGAATTTTTTTTTATCCGATTGACATGCTCCAGTCATTGGCATTGGCATGGGTTGGGATTCATGGGAAAAGGGAAGTTGGTAAAATGAGGGAAATCATCTTCATATTGTGCAGAGAATGAGTACTGTTACTTACCTACCACCTATGCAAACAAAGCCGTCATAATAAGATCATTAGTCTTGATTTAGCACGATTCTGTGACATCCTTTTCTTTCTGCTTCCACATTTTCGAGGAAATAAAAGGGACGATTTAGAAAGAGAAATACCTATGTAAATTTATGTCGTGTCATGAAGATATCATCATCGGTATCATCTTGCAATAATGCTAGTAGATACCACACAAGGGTAACCTCAAACAGCGAAATTATCTTAGGTAAATTGAGTCGGGAACTTAAAATAAGCTCATCCATCCCATACAAATATAAATCCACTATATCCTTTCATTTCACTATTTGGCTATTTCAATTTGTCATTAAACTCCCTTTGTATATTCGCTTTACGCTTGTTACGCATTCAAAGGTATCACGTCGAGCGAGTAAGCAAGAGCCATCATCCCATCCAAACTCCCAAAGAATGTCATTTTGCCATCCATTCATTCATTTTTTCCCTTTAAGGTACTTTCTTTTACCAGCCAGCACCAAATCATTTACCAAAAAATAAGCAGAATTTATCCGATTCCTTCCCTTTCTCCCTCCTAATTTTTGCCAAAGTAGGAACAAATCGTAAATTGACATTTACTACACTAAAGCAGCGTGATAAGAAACCAGGTTTTGTACGTAAATGCGAGTTTTTGCTTAAAAAAATTGTATTCAATACAATCCACATCCTAATTCCCTTTTGTTCAAGTATATATGGCAGAAACATTTACCTTCGTTGGTCGGCGGAGCTGATTTGAAGCTTTGAAATCTAAACCTACTCCTAATCCTAAGGCAAATACATTTTATCCCCAAAGAAAAAAAACAAATTGTGGGCAAAAACATGTATTTGGTGTGATTTTAACAATATACGTATATCCCACCACCAACCAACTACCGGCCTGTCAGCCCTAACTTGAAAAATAATTTCCTTTTTTGAAATGTGCAGATTTATCTGGATCGTGATCTTGTCTCATTGATTAAACTATCAAAAAAGTAAATTCTGTTTTGTTGCAAGTTTTGTGTTGTTGTTGGGCCCACTCCTTTTTTGCTCACGCTTATCTATGCCTTTGTTATATTTCTTACACCAGTTCATTTCAAATTCCGCGTGCGATAGATTCATTACATAAAAAGATACGCATTGTAATACTTAATAATAATAACAAATCTCATCTCATCTCATCATTTTCTTTTCTGTTTATGCACCTTGTTCTCATTCTCTGCTGAATCCACACTCTCCAAAAGTTCCACATGTCACGCAAGACAGATCAGAGAGGAGGAAAAGAAAACGGACGGTTTCCTTGCAGTTTTTGCGGCTCCCCTTGAATCTCGCCTCAGCTTTTCCTTTGACAGAAAACATTTTTTGTTGAAATATATGTAACGTTCCGTTTTCGAATTGTAAGTGGTTTGTCCACCATTTAAGACCAAAAAAAGAAAAAAAATTGAATCTCCTTTCATCGCAAACTAAACCTCCTAAACATACAACTTGATTTAATCTAAGAGGCACGTTCGGATTTCTTATGCTGTATTAGTGAAATAGGTACTTTCCCACTACTTGGGCTAACCGAAATTAATTATTGTTATAGCGTAACATATTTTTTTATTATTGAATTCACCCATTTCTTTCTACAAGCCAAGTAAACAAATGAAAACGACAGATGTTATGAACAATCCCGATCTAATTTCACTTTGTACCGTTCGTCATGAATCCATTAAAACGTGCGATTATAAATGTATAATACCTTTAGGGAGAAGGTAGATAAATAATACCAACAACATTTACTTTACATTAGTTAAATGTTGCAGTTTTACAGGCTAGCAAGAAGGATCTCAAATTTTTCTCTCTCTCTCATTTTTAGATATTTTGAGATTGAACAATTTCGTAAAGATATGATTGATTACGCCTTTTACTAACATGCTCCTACTCATCGACATGATATCTCTCGTAGGAGCCGAGCCTTTCTTAAATGTGCATAAATTGGCTTATTGAGATGTATAGATGAAGGGTGATGCAGTGCTTTACAATTAGCTACCTATTTATGCCCTCATAAATCATTTTACGAGCATTTAATGTTTATCCCTGTAACTTAAAACGAGAATTAAATAATGAAAGAAATGTTTACTTTTTAAACTTTACTCCTCACATCACGACTGAAACAGTTTTTTTTTTACTTTCTTCAATAAAAATGGGACAACTTGTACGTGTGTCTAATTGATTTTTGAATAGACATGCTAAATCTGAGTCGAGTATTAACAAATAAGAAAATTTGATTAGCTAATGATCATTTCACTAAAGTTTAGCACTTCTGTACGTGCAATTTTTAATAATGTTTTTGCTAGTGCTTGCATTATGAATCCCGACATTCTCAAATCTTAAATTCTCCCTTTTGATTTTGTCTAAAACTTTGAAATGTAGTTCGAATCAAATTCAAATGCACGATGCACTTGTCTTTCTTTTTCACAAAAATAAAATACATCCATATGTTAGCTCATCACTTATGTTAATAAATCCTGTCAGGCATTAGAAAAGCGAAATTCACTTTTTTTATAAACTGACTTGAACGTGATATTCTTCCGATGCAGATGCCATTTCGCTACATTGCATTACAATTGAATTCGCAGTTCATGTTTTTTCTTATATTGTACATATAGATCACCTTATGTGCTCTTCTGAGTACTGCAACTTTACTGCAAACTACACCCTACACATAATATTTCCTTTTGAAAAATGAAAAAATGTTACAATTCTTTCCTTTTCTGATCTTGTACCGTACATATCTGATTTCATCTTATCATTTATCATCTACTACTGTTGCGGTAAATGTAAAGAAAATCAACTTTTTCGAGCCTGCACTTTGCAATGTAATATAGAACGAGAAACAGCGGCCAAGGATTCAATTTCACTCCCAGTCCCAGACATGAATGAAATGAAATAACTTTTCGTTATTGGTGCAGTTTTAGTTTTAATATTCTGTTACAAAAAAATAATGCAGACAGCAACTTCAATTCAACAGATAGTTGCAGTTACCTATTTTTATAGTTCGGTAGTTACTTGCGGAGATAACAATGCTACATCCACATGCACGCTGATTATTAGCCTTCACATCACAACAATACTGAAGAGAAAAAATTCTTTACGATGCATTTTTCCAATTATTATTGTGATTAAGTATTATTGCATACACCAGAGCTCACTCACATCATCATCATCGCTATCACAATGAATGGACTATATTCAAGATGCAATGCCATTATCGAGTCGACTTACTCTTATTCTTGTGATATAAATTTAGCCTATTTTTTTATGATGCGTGTATTCGCATCAAATCAGAAGAACTATTTGATTCCATTCATTTCTCAACCTTCCTCAATCCTGTCTCTGCTTTCCTAATAAAAAAGAGTTGTTAAATGTTTAATTAAAATTTTTGTTGGAGATATAGGCATGTTATGTTATATAGAGAAATGGCTCTATTGAAACATGATAAATTATTAAAGTTATTTCGTTACGCATTCAACAAGCCTTGTTTCACGCATCGTTAACAAATAAAATTGTCTATGTATCGTCTTCTTCAGCGTGATTATTTTATGAAGATGATGATGCTCAAGAGGAGCATGATAATTAATATTAGATTGCTGACTGCCGATTCATATATATATAGTTATACATTTTAGTTATTAGCAATATTATGAGCTTTTAATTAAGTAATTGGATTTTTGTTTCATTACATTTTGATATACATCCCTACATACAAAATGTAAGAATGGATATGGCTATATCCTTGGAAGACATAATTCATGTCTGAATGAGTTTTCAAAGATTTTCTACAACTTTCATTTTTTATCCGTATTGAGTTGCGTGTATGTATTTAGATTACAGTGTTGATTTGATTACAGTATGAAATGAAGATGATATTGTGAGCTTTGATTCGTTTTGACTACATCCATATGCACCTACTTGCTCATGTAGGTGAGAATGTAATAAACAAATCAGTTATTCTTACCGATACCGATACAAAATCCATCAAAATGATAGGTGTAACTTTTACCGTATTGCCATATCGTAAGCCAAATATTGTCTGCTTTATCATGATTTATGAATGAGAAGGTGCAATATGGAAGGACTTGACTTTTCTATAATCTAAATTGCGATTTAAAATCTATTAGCGCTGCAGATATGAATGATTTGCAGACGCTATTAGGTTACTTATCTTTTGTCATTATTTATGCTAATCCTGAATGGAAAATGACATTTGATTCACATTCCAATCAAATTCACGATAGGTGATTAAGGTGATATGCAATTTCGTATTTACCTACTGCATTGTCATTGTTCTGCTTAATTAAGCTATTACTGCACATCGTCACCCCCACAATCTCACTATTTGTACTTACCACAAATGAACTGACTTTTGCTTGAAGACATATTTTTATAATGTATGTGAGAAGTGATCATCGTAATCGGTTATCAATTTGACTAGACATCCTTACAAGAAGAGGAAACTAAACGAGTCAAGTACTGATACTGATGCAAAACACGTTAACAAGCCCATTTGATCATAATGGTGGTAATAACAGGTTCACACGAGTATTCCCTTACATTTGTTGTAAAATCCCCTCCTCAGTTTTTTTCTGCAAATACTGGCATTTTGCATTACTCCTTAAGTATATTATATTACTTCATCATCATTATTATGAACAAGCCACCTGGTAAGAAAAATGACAAGGTATTATCTATATCAGTATCTAGCAACATGTATGCAGTCACAACTTATTATGTCCGCCAAGCCAGGTAGGCAGAAAAAGAACGAGACACACGCTAGGACAACACCAGCTCACCCCACATCAAATCAAATCTACAAAAGCGATGTCAGATAAGCCATATCGATAAGGCTAATATATGAATAGATACGTGCCTATAACTTGCATTTTGCATCACACGCGTCAAGAGGTTAATACCTATAATAACTAATAATATCTTTAATCTTACATAGCAATCTTCTATAAAATACAAAGGTGATGAGTAATTTTATTCTTTTTAAAGAAACCAGTCAATTATTATAACACCACCAGAGAGAGAAATAATGACAGTTTCTGCTGGGACTGCGAATGCGACACATGACGTGTGTCTTGCGGGAGGTTGGTCGTACCACACACCAACATTTAACTTGTTTGACAATAATGTTAACAAGGGGAATGACTACCTATAATAATATGCTATTAATGATAATTTTTAAAGGGTGGACTCAGTGAACAATTTTCAAGCACCTGCATTCCTCCATGTCCCTGTTTTTGAAATATGTTCTGCGAATGCTTGCACAGGTTGATGAACTGATCCCATCAAACTATTCGAGTAACAAACCTGTGTGGGGCAAATCAGTTCTAGTTTGTTACAGGTGCACTAGTTGCACTGTAATAATACCTATATGGATTACATTGCATTTCTCATTAGAACTGTGCACCTCCCATAAAGTTGGGCACATCGGCTCAATTGGCATATTTTTTGCTGCAGTTGCAATAATGACATGTGTGTGTGGTGCTTGATGCAGGTGCTTGCATTCAGTTCTCATAAATATACCTGAACAAAATGTACACGAGAACAAATAAGTTGATCCATCAGATTCACATTTCAAATGACTTACATATCTCTTTCAAGAAGTGGGCCCTAACAATATAATGACAAGATGCATAGTCAGTGCAATAAAGAATGGGAATGACTGCGTCTTTCCCCCTTTTCACACTCTCGAGTTGAAGGCACAATTACAATCAGCCAGAGAGCCAACCACAAAAAAAAACTTCTTCATTTCTTTTTTGGCCAACAATAAAACAGCCGAGGAGACGGCGAGGCTCTAACCAACAAAATAAGCAAATAAATGCAATATATGCAATACGCTCCATTCACAAAATGGTCCTTGTGTGAATTGAATGTATTTAGTATTTGCAGTGCAGCAGAACAAGTGGCCATATCAATAGGAGGGAGGAAGGAAGACCGCAGAGACCTACTTTGTAATTAAAGGATTAAGTATACCCATGTCAGTTTTACTTTACGTCTTTCTTTGGGGAAGGGAAGGAGGAAAAAATATGAGTTGAAACATTTTACATAGAAAGGGACGACGACGACGTGTCTGTATCTTCATTTGAAGAATGGGGATGTGGAATATGAATGGGATCCCTTTCTTAGAAGATGCAGATGCATCGCATCGCATTGACTATATGATCGTCTCTTCAGAAAAAAAGATATAAGCAATAACAAAAAAAGAAAGAAAAAAAGGATTAAAGGCACAAGCCAAGCCAATTTCACGTCAGATCAGCCACGCATCCATTCATAAAAACCATATCACACGTCGCATCACATCGCATTACCATCGTCCTCATCATTATCATCCTCTCTCCCTTCCCTCCTTCTTGCCCGATTGTAAATAAATAAATAAATTTTAGTGAGGCTTAATTTAATATTCCTTCAACGGCAACAACAACCATTTTTTAAACTTGTACTTTGTACACAAACACAACTTACTTTCAATAATGCACGCAAGAGAAAATGACAGGGAAGAAAATGAATCTGATGGCATTATTTATTCGGGCTCATATAAATAAGTTGGGAATAATCCTATATGAAAGATTTATACTGCACTTTTTGTCATTTTTCCTAAAGTACATAATTTAGGATGGTATTTTTATAATTATTTCAGTTTATGTATCGTAAAATAGCTTTTTCATAATCCTCAGGCAGGGCGGGCAGAGGCTTTGAAAATCTGAAATTGGATTACATCTAATAAACAAGCTGAAAAACTAATTTAACTCGTCCTGTTTTTTTTACAAGTTCATTCCTAGCCCCGTAAACAGTAAAACATGAAATGAAGCACTTAATTTTCTGTGTCTTATGTTAGGTAGCTCCAGAAAAAAATTGGAGGTTGGAGTTTGAGGTTTTGAAAAGGAGGATATATTACATAAGTTACAGGAACAATTTCTTTATGATTTATTCAGCCTCCCCAGCTTTAAAAGAATTTAAACCTTTCCACCTTATACCGTCTTAAAAGTGGAAAGTAGAAAGAGCCCAATTATCTTACTTGAGAAATGGTTGCAATAATCATTTTTATGGATCATACTACAATAAAGGGATGATGTATGAATGGAGCATGTTCCATGCATTGCCCACTTTAAATTTCACCACAACAAACTTTTGGAAAAGCTTACCTCAATGAAAACTCACAATCAGTGGATCCTGAATGGAGAAAAAATATGGCTTTGACTCATACATATATATTTTTTCAACAAGACGATAGAGCAGTTTACTTGAAAAATCTTAAATGATAACTCACCAAGTCAGTCACGGCCATTATCATATTGCTCATCTCCCCGCGCATTTGGTAGAAAAGTCAAGAAGGAGAAATACCCAAACGCACACAAAGTTTTTTAACCATGCTGATGTGATGATGAGGATGATGGCCATAAAATATTGCATTCCATAACATTATTGTCATTATTCTCCATTCCAACAAGGTGCCTGCATCTGCACAAAGAAGGAAATAAAACGAAGCCAGTAAGTCAAGCTTGTCAAGGCTAAAACTGTAAATTATGCCAAAAAATCTCATCTTCTCCATTACTTCTATTATTATGGCTAGTTATACTAGATAGCCCATTTGGTATGTATTCGATATGTACCTATGAAAGAGGATGCAATATGATACCTGTTCCTTCTCAAATCTCAAGATTTCATTTTTTGACGATGATAGCCCTGATATGATGACGGCGGTATATCAAATGTAAACTAGTAAAGGAACCAGAGGGTCATAAAATATCCCAGGTATATGCCAAAAAAATACGTAACATCGTTTCGTTTCATTTCTCATCAAATCAAGACGAAGAAAATTCTCCTATCCTCGCAAGAAAAAGTCATAACATAACAAAGCAATTTTTCCTAATGCTTTTGTAGACAGTATAATAAGTACTTTGCTGGGTTATCGATAATTGTCGATGATAAAAAAGTGGAATGAAAGCATCCATGAGAAGAAAAATTGCCATTTAGATATTGGGTGCCATTATGCCATTGAAGTCTTCAGCAAGTCAGAAGAGTTGTTTGTTCCAGATGGAATTCTGTTTTGTTGAATTGTAGCAGTGAACTGGACAACTGTCGATCGAGGTGGTCTACTCTTTTTTAATGGTCCATACAAATGTCATATTTTATTGCTTATTTTTCTAGGATCTCATTTCAAACTCTGGCTGAGTTACATCCCATTTCCATGATAAATTGGATTCTTTTATGATTCTAAAAGCGTAGGTTGTACGCTAGTTGTGTCATACAAGCCATATATACCTACCTAGCTACCTCTGAGCTATTACCTCGAAATCGCTAATTTTAGCAAATGTGCGAATGACAGAAAGATTAATTATGAAAAAGTTTTAGTAAAACGTACTTGAAACTTAATTATACACTCATAGTTAGTAATCGTACATTTCCGAGTTTTCTTACTCATCTCATCCCACATCATCAAGGTCAGTCCAAACCCCAAAATTTGAAGTTAGCTCATATTTTTTTTTAAGTAAACAGTTTATTATGGCTTAATAGTATTCTTTGCTACTTTGTCATTAGATTATTTGGTTTCTGGTTCTCCGTTTGTAAATCATCATAAATAAGAATTAGGAATGGAAAGGAACAAAGTTGCTTCTTCTTCTTAATAATTCTTCCATTGTATGCAGGCAAGAGAGAAGCATAAGTAAGTGCCGGAAGGTGTGTGTGAAAATGATGTAGACATTAGACAGTTGAGGATACGAGTGACCAAAAAAGGAGATAATGGATAAAATAATTTGTTTTGTACTAATCTTAACTTGCTAAAGTTGGAGATAGGCTCATCTTCATTTTCATCTTGAGCTATACTCAGCTCACTGATCATTGTGACAAACAACAAGAGATGTTCAAAATGAATAAAGAAAATGATGGACCTTCGGCACTAATTAACATTTTCTTGGATGAACGAATACATATGACCTGGAGCGATACTTGCAAATTTTTCATCAAGATTATCATTATTTGTACATATTAGGCTGTATACAAAACTAGCGACTCTAGTCCCAGCCCGATTAGACATTTCTAAATTTTGCTTGGAGCTACCATACATTCAAATCGTTTCTTTTGTGAAAAGTAAAATGCTAAAAAAAATTGACAATTAGCTTTGTTTCAACTTACACATATAGCTACAGAGGAATTTAGCACAAATGTGTCAGGAAAGATTTTTTTAACCAAGTCAATTCGTTTGTTTGTTGCACTTGATTGCAACAGCATGTTAAAAATGGGAGGTAGTGGCAGTGCAAGAAACCACCTTCAATAAACCCACTTTCATTTTGCTATTTCGGTAACAAGCATTCAAATCATTTATTTTATTATCGATGATGCCGATACAGTTGAAGAAAAATATATTATATGAGATGGCTGCTGGTTGCGATATCGTAAATCTCATTTTCTTTATCGGCACCAACAAAATAATATGAATTTATTTGATTTCTTTCAACAACTGACATTCTTTTAGCTCCTTGCCGAATAAAATCCAACCCGCAATGAAAAGAATTTTTTACTACTTTTACAACCAATCTAAATCTAAATATATGTAATATTGTCCGTCCGTTCGTACTTAAGTACATTCAATGTTCAAAAATCGAGATCAAAAAGCAAAACCCGTTTATCACATCATATCATATCATCATAGTTTATAGAATTACCGGCCACTATCATCATCGTATTAAAAAATATATTACTCGGATCATTGAATGCCAATAAGTGATTCGAGCAATTTAATGCAAACCTACTTGACCTTCTTGAATTTAGCCGAAGAAGAAAACTTTTTTTTGCTAATGCTCTGATCTCGGATGGAATGGAACGAAAGGAAGATTTCAATTTATTTTTTAATTTCATTCAGCAAAGCACTTATTTTACGGCTCAGGCCCACCACGAAGCATAATCTCTTGCTAATTCCTAAATTCCAGATATTTCCCTCTCTTTACTGCATAATTTATTATATGACTTGCCCATCATTGTTGCAATTGCAATAATCATAATAATCATAATAATAATGTTAAATAACTTCATGCATTTAAAGTAAGCTTATTACGGGAGTGTTTACGAGGGGCTCTAACAAAGCTAAATGACTCCAGCAGTGTTATTAATATCCAAGACTGGTCATTGCGTCAACATCGATGGCATAAATTAATACTAAACATTTTAATAATAAAGATGACTGACTCCAACTCAATGTTCTTTGTTATATGCTTAAATATACCATCTTAAATGTATCTACCTTGTAAAGTAAAAAGAAAAGGAACAAAAATATATCCTTATTTGCATAATACGTCTAACCAAACAGGATAAAAAAGATTTGCAACTTGCAGCAGAGAGCAACCAGGACCATTGTTTCGGTTCCTGTTGTGATGATGATATGCTCACAGGTAGAAAAAAAAACGTATAATTAACATGTTCAGTACAACAGATTTTTTTATGTATTCATTATTTTTACATGAAAGAAGATGATACTATTCTACATACCTTATTATACCTTTAAGGAAGATGTTAGCTAATTATTAGAAGCCATGAGTAAATATATTATACTATGCAGAATATATTTTTGCTAACTTTAACCTTTTGTTCTGCACATTTTAATATCATTTAGTTGTACTTTAGTTTGCACATACACGATTATCTGGTTTGACGGTCAGCTTAATAAACACTTACATAAAGTTAGCTAAAGATAAATGAAATGTGCTATGGCTATGGTTGATCCTATAGAAGTAGTCCACTTTGGAAGTTAGTAGTAAATGGTAATAGTAATAGTGGTAGTGGTGGCAAGTGCAAGGTCAAAAGGGCTTGTTTAAGCTCATAAACATACCAGATACATAACTGCCTATATGACAAGACATTTTTGAAGTAGAAAAAAATTGTCTAAAAAACAACCCGTATTACTGCGTAGTATATAAGATATAAAGTTTGTAATTGTAGTTAGCATATTATAGGCTTGGATAGGTATTTGAAGTTGAACATGTTTGATATAATGTCGCCCATCCATATAGACATTTTTATATAGTGTATTACTTATAGGCATTTATGGACATGCTCTGGTTGTGCTATGGGTTGGCTGTGGCTATATCTTCTCTTAAGACAAGACAGCATTTTTTAACTTATAATAAGCTTATATGTTAGATGTAATTTTTTTCACTGGGATTTTGTTTCTTTGTTACGCACAAAATTAAAGGATCAAGTTGGGAATTGGCAAGTGAGGATGAATTGGATTCAAATTCAAATTCAACTCCTCCGGTAAGCTCCTATTGTAAAATTGGTATGAGGATAGGAGGACCGAGCAAGTTTCTTACATTCCTCGACTCCTCTCTATCAGTCCAACTCACGTTTTATATAATATGTACATGTTTTTTTATTCTGTTACCTTGCCTTGCCTTGCCTTGCTTTCTTTGCATCCAATATAAAATATCTGCATAGAGAATCTACCTACTTTCTTAGGATGATGAGATCACATTGCATTGTTTCTTACAATTATTATTTGAGTGAGTGGAGGAAGCCTCCATTACAATACAAGCTTATATAGAACTTCTTCAGGAGGACTAAAGAAGAAATTTATCTGCACTGCCCATAGGGCTGTTTTAGAATTATATCAGGAGAAGGAGCAACATCAACCTGCTGAAGACCGAGACCATCATTATTAGATGGGCTCTTCGACTTCTTCAACTTCATTTCATCTTCATTTCTTTTATGAAGTTGATGATGTTATCATACGTATATTAGGAACGGCAGCAGCATCTTCACCGGCAGTTTACAAATCTATTGACGACTCTAACTCGGCAACAGTTTATATTATATTATGTGTAATGGAATTTCATGCATCTTCCCATTTTTTTAAAGGACGAACTAGCCATTTATTTTTTACAAGTTTTTATCCAACTAGCTTCACATCGTCTTCGTCCTTCTTTTACCTTGGATTTGGCTTTGGCTTGTTTCAGTCAGCAACTTTGTCGCTCCTTCAGTCGTTCATATCCTTTTTTAAGGAAAAGTTTTTTTTTGTTTCATCAGCACATTACATTACCTACCTCCGACATCATCTTCATCTTCATGATATGATAGTAGTATCATCATCAACATCGTCATCATCTTCGCCATAGTCATTATAATATATATTGTTGGCAACACATCACCTTCATGAATTGCAAATGAGGAGTAGGGAGATGATATAGAAGGAGAGGAAGATTCCAGTTTTCTTCGTCTCTTTGACTTCAACTTCGTCGTTCCTTTTTTCGGATGGACATTTGCATTCATACCCAGCTCAAGTCAAGAGTGGAAGGAGAAGCAGGAAAATCATAATAATAATATTGCCAACAACGTGCTGCATTCATGAGATAAAGGAGGAGTAAGTACGTACTTACATGCAATGCATAGTTTGGCTGGTTTTGGTTTGGTTTGGTTTGCAGTTTTCTCTAAAGCTTGGACAGTTGGATTGCAAACTTGAAATTCCATCGATTGTTGCAGCAGCTAATCCCTTTAAGATTCAGGTGGCATACTTAGGAGATAATGTTCGCTTTAATTTGTGCATTTATAAATGAGCAGGAGCACTGAGCAACAATGATCCAGGCGGAGAAGAAAAAGATCGAGTGGTTCTCATAATTGTCTTGAGTCGCTTGATACTGGTCTTGGGTCTTTTATAATATGCAGAGGGAGATAGTAGTTGTAGTTATCCCAAAGTATAATAATATTGGGGAGCGTTTGCATAATAATAAAACTTACAGTGTTGCATATTATATCAAAAGGCAAAGTCAATGTATTGTTTTGCCATGTCGAAAGTTAGCTCACAAATCAAAAAAATACCTGAAAATCCTGATTTTTTCTTGTTAATACTTCAATGCCTAGGCTTGCATGCATTATTACACACATTTTTTTTCTCTACCCCTGCAGGTATCATCCTGTTTAAGACAAAAATAATTGTCTTACGGTTTTACTGCGTTGTGGGATTGGAATTGATACCGTGCCATAGAAAGTTACATAAAATTCTCTTTAGTTGAGATTTTAGATGACCAGTCGACGAATTTGGAAAAAATTAAATCCTTTACATTATGTACAGTGCAGGTCGATCTTCGATGCGCAAATGACATTTTTGGCTAATTTCAATTAAAACATTTCCCTGCCTTGAATTGGTTTGCATCAGAGCCCCTTTTCTCCAGCCGAATGAAATATCTTCCAAGAATTGAATGAGTCAACAGAATGAGGGCAAAATAATTCAAGATCTGAATATTTGCGACCCCGAGGGTTTCACTCATCTCCCTCTGATAATTTCACCTGATCTGATGATATCAAACCGACATGTCAGAACTGCTTTTAGACAGAGCTCGACAAATTCTTCGAAACTGGTAATTAGTAATTCGATGGGAACCTTGTACGAAGAATTATGTTTCATCGTTTACTGACATTTTTGACGGGACATAATTGCTTCACAGTTATTCACCCAATAAAAATTCTATTAAAGTCGGAATTCGATTTTGCCGAGTTACAATTATATGAGCATTAGTTGTAGTTTACACGAAGGGCAGATCATCAGATCTCGGATGAGATGAGATAAATATGCTTCGAGTAATTGCACTGCATTACGATAATGGCAATTAACTACAAAAACAAAATTCTTTATATATTTCCCCCCTTTGAGTTTGCAATTTGCCGATTATTGACTACTAAATCATTTAGGGAATTATCAGAAAGTCAAAAAAAAATCAGTTAGAGTGCGAATAGCCCTGCCATGCCAAGAATACTCAAACGGAATTCAATCAGCAAGTCAACACTCTTGTGATGATGACGATGGCATACCAAAACCAAATCATCCAACAACCCCGGTCCCCGACCAACTTTTGCATATAGAAATGAACACGCTAAAAAAATTACATCCAACATCGTATCAGATTCAGCAGGGGCTTCGCACCACCATTCAATGGAATGCTAACTCCCAGTCAGTTTTTAATGTGAGCATCCTAATTTATTGTATTACGTCGGTCTAGGCTTTTGTAAATTAATTCCGGTCCTATGTAGATATCTACGTACCCAGCTTGGCATTTGCTGTTATTATATGCATGAGATTTCTTTGTTGGGAAATGGCTGGTGAATTTCAATGGGCATATTATGAGATGGCATTCTCATCCCCTCAACCAACCATGCTGCAAACAAGGTTTAGAGTCGGGTTTTGCAAAAATATTTCCCGTTTGAGTTTGTATTTTGCTGGCGATGATATTCTCTGGCTTGGCTTGGCTGTTATTATTATAAACGAAAAAAAATTGAGTCAGGTGGGCCACACCTTAACCATTGAGCATGACAGGATGATATATTCGTGCAGTTATTATTGTACTACCAAAACTACCGAATACCGATGATACTTTTTGAATGGGTAGGCAGACTTAAATATGATGACCGTAATAAGCGAGTCAGCCACATCAGAATTGAACAACTTGCTATGGGAGAATCTGAAATAGGTCTTTGTATATCATAAAAATGCATTCGTACTAGATTTTTATTTGCAAATTTTGTCTGCCCGTGTGTGTCCTCTCTCTCTATCTGAATCACTTGATTCGATATAATAAATGCAATGAAATTATGTAGTACAATGTACAAGATTTTTATGTTCAGATCGCTCATGAATTATGTTAAAACTTCAATACAAGTTGATACAGAAGTAGGTTTGAGTTTGAATACCTGGTGGGGACGAGGATGACCAATAATTGAGGTGCGAATTTTCGTGGCAGAACTCAAGTAAAAATATCCTCGATAAAACAATGCCCATAAATGTATCAAACTGTCAATAAAAGTTCGTTGTAATGAGACCTGGTATTTGGTATGCAGTTGCGAAAATGCTACCATTCGTCAAATTATTCAAATTGGGCTTTCCTAGTCAGGTACAAGACTAGTGGTGGCATTCAAAGCAACTTTGGCTTGGTCCATCACATCGTTAGTTTTTTATTTAACAAGTGCAAACGTTATTTTTGCACCAACTGGTACCTTAATGGTACTGGTAGGAAACCCTGTTAGAAATAATGAGGTTAATTTTGAGAATTTTATATTTTGCTCAAAAGTCAAGTCAATTATCCGATTCCCCTGAACTTGCAAGGTCATTGAATCCAGGTGAGGTCTGAGGTGCAGGCTTCTCCTAGCTGGCTCCAGAAGCTTTTCTGACGAATTTTTAATTTCATGATGTGATTATCAGAAACAAAAGGCTTTGAACTTGAATTCAAGATTACCCAAGATCTTAAAAACCGCATCTTAAATGTGAGATGCTTCATATGCATGAGGCAAGAGGCAACCCCAGTGAAGGTCTTTGTAATTTGAAACAGCTCCACTCTCTGAAACCATCAGTGTCTTCATGGATGCAATAAGGAATTTTTCTATATGCATAATTGGCTCTGGCTATGGCACTACCTTGACACGACTTGTTTAAAATGTATGGTAAACGAAGAGGAATATTTTTTACAATAACTCGTAAAATACTATTATGGCCAGGGAGAATTTCTGTACATGATGAATTTATAAATATGTACCCATGCACGTAACCACTATCATAATTTTTGCAGGATAATAGATAGTGCTTGTTGGTTCTGGTTGTCCTTTCCTACCCCTTGTATGACAAGCATGAATAGCAGTAATGAGCAAATTACTATTTAAATTATTTTGTATCATTGTTGCTGCACTTGCAAAGGTTACTTGGTTTATCATATCAAAAATCCAAAGGTCGAGCAAGAGACTACAATCTTTTCACAGAACTATAATATTTTATTACGCATTATCATAAGATAATAATTTTTATTTCATTTAGTCGACTTCATTTAATATGCTGTAACCGGAAAGCAACATGCAGCATTCAGATTAGTTAGGAGTAAACTAAAACTAACTCCTCCGGTATGAAAGTAACAGCAATATAAAATAATTCCATTAAAAAATTCTTGAATTTTTTGATCCTGTCATAAATCGAATGTATGAAAAAAGCTACCAACTTTGGTTATCTCACTAACTAAATTGCTTGTAATATGCCATGCTGATGATGATCTTTCTAGGCAATGGTTCATTCAAGCCAAAGCCAACTAACTACTGAATTACCAGTGGCACAACTACAAAACTACTTTATTGACGATGATCTGGGATGATCATGGCCACTAACAACTAACTACTGATCATGGTGGCACCACTTTACTAAACCAGCTGCCCGTCCCCCAAAATCTGATTTTTTTGTTCAAATATTAGCAAAAAAAGTTGCAAAGCCAAACAATGTTAAAGCTAAATGAGTCTTATATGGGCTAACTGTATTTTTGCACGGATCTATTAAATTCTGAGAGAGAGAAAAAAATCGAAAGATTTTAGCAAGGGGAAAGGCAATCCAATGGCAATAATAGGAAATAGAACAGACACATTATAGGTTTTTATTATTGCAAATATGTACATACGCACATGAAACATTTTACTAGGAACATGGGAAAATGCTCCCCAGCTTAAATGGACGATCCGTGTATGATTGTGCTGTCAAAGATGGGATGATGATTGAGTTTATTATTGAGCTGAAAGGCAGTTAACATAAAAATTTGCGGAAGGGGAAAAGCTAATCATCCGAAAGTCATTTCGTGTGTCTCCCCTCACAAAGAAGTAATGAAAACTCTGCTGCTGAATGACAGTCAATTTCCTAAATGGTGGAACGACGACCAACGAACGTCAACGTCAATATTGCTGGTACTGGTACAGGCATAGGCACTGGCACTGGCTAGTGCTTAAACTTACTTGTTAGTTTCTAGTTGGTGTGAAGGTTAAGTAGTGGAAGATGCATCCAACTATGCATTGCATATCAATACCTTACCAATTCCTTATCAAATCTCTGTGCGCAATCAAACATTTATCAAGGTTTGATAAATATTTGATAAGGAAAAATGGAGGGAAAAAAAGGGGGTCAGATTCTAAAATTGTTTCCTCTACTTCTCCTAGGTTGAGAATGAGCAGCGCTTTAGCAGCAAAAAGAAACTTATCAAACATTTATCAAACCTTTGATAGCGTTATCAAATCCAGGCGTTGCTCTCTTATCAAAGGTTTGATAATTACTTGGTTGATATGCAATGCATACATCCAACCCAAACCAAACCAAAATATAAAAAAGACATTATTATTTTTTATTGGGCATTATTACATCTAGAAGTTTGTGCAGATCACTAACAATCAGTTCATAGTCGCATCTTCATCCTCAACCCATTACATGATATGATGATGTAGGCCCGTCCCAACTCCTAACTAATCCATAAAACTTAAAAAGCCTATTAAGCGAAAAAAAGGAACAAGAGGCAGAAGAATATGGATGTAATTTTACCAGAGAGACAAATTAGAAAAGTAAAGGTTTGAAAAGGAATTAAAAACTGTTTTTGTCGCGCCTCATTCTCTCCCCAAAGGGCTGGCTCAGCATCTCTTTAATAATGCGAATTTTTATGGAGCAGATTTCAGATCACTTTTTATGAGCGACGAGCGTGTTTAAAAATCTCTGAGAAAGAAATACCTTTTTGCTAATCTGTTATGGATGAGTCTTAAAAATCAGGGCTGCTGCTGTTAGTGATGTTACAGTAATGGCAAATTGGTGTTGTGTACTTCCACTTAGGTGAACACGAGGCGAGAGTTGTTACGAGATGATCTCTCTCGGGTATAATAATGCCGAGAATGAGATGAGCTGAAGAAGAAGTGTACAGGTCTCCATTATTATTTATTCCTCTTTTTACTATGGTTGTAGTGGGTGCCCGTCCACAAGCTACTCATAAATAATGTTTTTGTGCCTAAATATTTGTCTAAAGAGAAACTGGGGATGGAGGAACCAGTGTCAATAATAATAATAAAACACAACCAGAGTGATTCGTTCGACAATGCTGATGAAGATGTTTGACCTCTATTGACTTTATTTGTTTTGACATGGCAAAGAGTATTGGCTGGTTGTGGCCTAATTGAAGCCTACAGCCATCTTACCTTACCTTTAGCCACTGGCTGATAAATCGAGCTGTCTCATGCAAAGCTTTAAAAAGTTGGTTGGTTTAAAGAGAAGATTTCTTTTTAAATACTACTTCCGTAAGAGTGAATATGCGTTATGCGAGACCAAGTTGGAAAGGCCTGGCTTCCCCGGCACATAAATCATCATCATATCATATTACATTTTTAGACATTGGTCGGTAGAATGACGATGACATCACCAATGTCTAGATATTGAACCTAGGGGCACTCTTACTTGCTAGTTATTATTAGTATTTATACGGTTATTTAGGATTTTGGAAAGATCAGCAGCTTTCATCAGCTTTTTTTGTCATGCTTTGTTACAATTTCCATCCAAGTTTACCACTCTCGATCTCGAGGCGTGTGGAGGGGAGTCATTAAATTGTAACGATAATGATGACGCTGACGCTATAATTACAACATCAACATTTTTGGCGCTAGGGTGCTCACTAAACCGAGACGATTGTTGCTACTTGCTGCTGCAGGCAAACCGGAACATATTATAGGAAAGCAAAACGATCAGAGTTGTATACGTAATAATAACGATGATGGGGTTCAGGTGTGGAAGGTACCTGTTATTACCTAAGCCATACTGATACTACGTGCTTTATAGTTAGAGCACATCGACATCAACATCACCTCTAGACGACCCAACCACCCCCTTCATCTTCCAGTAGTTCAATATAAATATATTTAGATAGGAAGTGTGTACTTTCATGAATCGCAATCGTAGCGGAATTTCCGTTTTTCATTTAAAGACCACCGGCTCGATACGAAAACCAAACCGACCCAAACATCCGAAAGTCGAATCATCTCAAGCGTGTCATCATCATCATATCATTCAAAACATGATATATGAAAGTGTTACGAAAATACCCAAAAAGTTAACCTATCCTCCTTCCTTCCCTTCCTCTCATCTCAACTCACGTGAAAGCATTCATTACACATTTTTTACGATATGCAATGTTCCATTGCGGTTTTCCTTTCACCATCCGTTATATTTCCTTCACACTGCACTGGATTCTTTTCCCCTGGCTTGTTGAAGGCTAAATGTGATACCACAACAAACTTCTGTTTCAAAAAATGGTACTATAACCCGGTATTTAAAGTAGATTTTTATGTTGGGCAAATTACCCACTTTAGAAGTAGAGGGATAGGTTGATAGGTAAGATGAGTTTCTTTCTCTAGCATTAAACGAAAAAGTGAGTTTAACACTTTTTATGGATGTTTTTGGGCTACCACTACCATTCTCATTTCATCCAACCCAGCTAACTGCAAAAATAGAAAAGATAATAGCCCGTCAGTTATGCTGCTTCTGCCGTTTGTAAAGTGGAGATAGAAAAAAATGGAAATTTTCGTTGATCCCCCACCATTTAAAAAACCGCAATGAGTTTTTTATCTTCAGACTCTTGCCCTGTGTCTAGCCAAATGAGCCAATTTACTATTTTGCTAAGTATGTACCTACCCATGCTACTTTACTTCCATTCATGTGTGTTGGCTTCCTGCATCCTGCTCCCATTATCATTGATATAAAAATTGTGGTTTGTTGTCGTCGGTTCCTTTCCCCGTCCCCACCCTTCCATCATCTCCATCTCGGGTTGGGGATATTGGGTTGGGTATTTTGAGTTGGAAAAATGAAACTAAAGAGCACTTTTCTGCTTCACCTTTCCCTTTATATTTTTATTATGTAGCCTGGAGCCATCATCATCAGCAGCAAGGGAGACCATGACAAAAGCTGTAGTTTAAACTGTCATCAGACTGCATTAAGTCTGACGGGAAAAATCCTTTCTTTCGTGAGTCATCAGAAATGGGTTAAATTACCTGAAGCCAGAGCAGAACCATGTCCAAAATTCGCTAATTTTAGAAGGAGGGAAAGTCTTAAACACGAACAGTGTGTAAACAGGACTTTTAAGATAAAAAAAATCACGTTCAAGCTTTTTGCAATAATGCCGACCGAAATGTGTCGATTTAGCATTTGAAATATATTTGAATAAATAGATTCAACAGTCGGCATTGTCGGTGAATTAGGAATTACATAACTTTGCAATTTCATGAGAGATATTTTCTTAAACTGGGATAAGCACACAGTACTTAGAAAGCAAGTTTAATGAATGGGTACAGACTACAAGACCCTCATTTGCATAAAAAAAAACATATACATTGCATAAGAATGTGGGGTAAGGCATGGATGGTGTGAAATGTGGGCCTGCTCATATTTTTCATAAGTATCTACCTATCTCTAAACTAGGCAGGTTATATGCATTTCGTAATAGTATTTTGTGTGCATTATTTTTGTCTTAAAAAATGACATCATTTTCTGAAAAGTTGCTTCAAGAAGTGCCAGAATGCGTGCCTAATTTTTTAAAGGATTATCTAATTTTATTATATGATAGAAAAAAATGTATTTTTAAAGACCAGTCAGAAACAAGCTTTATTTTTTTGCATCAATACATTACGTATAATATCACATATAATGCGGTGATGTGATGAAGGTGATGACAAATCGTTGAATCACTTTACTTACACTTTTTATATAAATTCCTCTTCACACTTTGCTCGGACAGTTTAACACGATTACCTACAATAAGTGTTTTCTAAACTCATCGAATACCTTTTCAAATATTCTTATTTTTATCTGTTTATGTAGATGGAATTTCCATCATGGAAATGGAACGGGTGAAGCATAATTTTGTCTGAAATATGCTTCTTCATGTTATCTAATTTCTGTTTAAAGAAGTCGCCCACACTACCTCTGCTAGATTAGCCATTTATGGCTGGTAGGCGATACTTATCAAAATATTCAAAATATTTTCAGATCTAGGTTAAGGTTGGGTAAGGTAGTAGTAAAAGTTGAATTTATGGCAAATTGGCATACAAGTGCGATTTTGTACCTATGCTAAATTTAAATTTGAATTGAGCCCCTAAATATCTTGAGGACGTCGAAATAATTATTTTGCTACACCAGTCCAAATGTTCAATCAACGAGTGAAAGTTTCCGACGAGCGTCTGTTCGGAACAGAATGTTCCCATGTCCATAAAAGTGACTGCAAAGGCCATGTCCACATTTCAGAAAAACCCGCGTCTCGTAATTTCATCCCTTGTTTCACACGGACGTTTGAGGTTAACCAATGATGCGTTTCAGAAATTAAACTGGTCTAAAATATAGACCTAGTCATCAGTTGCACCAGTTTTCATTTTTTCCTTGCAAGAAGAAGGACAAATGTTTCAGCATTTGTTTCTAGTCCCACTTTCATCTCATCACATCACGTTCCAGGCATTTCTGCCCTAATGAATTAGGATAGAAGAAAACTTACTTCTGTAATCACTGAATTAATCAGACCTTGACAGATCAGCTTACGATTAGATCTACTACTCCTTTGGCATTAAATCAACCTAGAAATTAACACTAACCACATTGACATCTGCTATGTTGTCTAGCAAAAAATATTTCTTCTACCCTTATCCTGATTACTTTTCTTGAAATTGCTTCTGGCTACCTGGCTCCCATTTTCAGATGAACTGAATTTGTATTTCTACTTTGTACAAGGCAGGATTAGACTCACAATTTAAGTATGTGAAAGAAAAAACCTAATTATGGCTACAATCAAGCATCGACTTGTCATCAACTTCTTTTCATTTTCGTCTTCACTCAACCATCCACTTCTTTTCATGAAATTGCATTACAAATAAAACATCCTTCAGGAGGAATCATCGTCGTAACAAAAAAGTTGTAATAAGGAAACATGAAGATTTTATTTACATCATGTCAAGTCTATTACCACCTACCCCCATTGCATTACTTACCCCTGCATCTTTTATAGGTTGTGCATTACTTCCTTACGATCTTACCAAAACTGTTCATCTCATCTCTTGGATATTATTATTTATTAATAACTGTGCGTAAGTTACTTAACCACGAGGGGTGCTAGTGGAACACTGAAAGTGAGTTGATTTGGTTTGATAAAGAAGATGATGCACCCTTCCATCTTTTTATTATCACACGAGAGCAAATATAAAAAAAATCATTTTCATTTTCATGATCACATTTTTTTCACCGGTCGGTACTCACATTCCGTCACTCTGTTCGTGGAAGAGGCTGCTGGCATGTTATGCGTGGGTACCCACTCATTGACTGTGATGAGATGATGATAATGATGAGCTGACGATGTTGATGATGATGACGCCTATTTTGCACTAGAGCTTGATTTTTCTCACCATGTCTTTCATTGTGTGGATTACATTGCATTTTTATCGTCATCATAACATTTTGTTCCCTGATTTTTCTTACCATATATTATGCATCTAGCCGAAAGCGAGATCCTTTGAGAAATCGTGATTAGATTGTTACTGATTTTCTGTGAAGAATATAAACCTTTGGATGATGGAAGTTGGGAAAAAGTGAATCTTTTACGGATGTATAGACGCTCTTGCATTTATCTTTGGCTAGCCAAGGGCTATTAAATATGGATGTGTAGATATATAATTTTACACATGTACAATTTAGCTTTGGAGAATTTTTGGAGAAGAAGAGAGTGCAGCGTTCGATGAGGAGGGTTGGACTGATTTGGAATAGGGAAGACTGAGAAATGGAGAAAAATAAGAAATAAGTTTGTTTGTAAAAAGAATCACGGCTTTGTATGTTTTGAGTATTGCAAGGAAAAACTTGCAATTTGGTACAATCATCCCATCATAGTAGTTGGAGAAGCAATGGAGATGATTACATGATACATATTTTTATATTCTTACAAGAATGGTATAATAATACAAATAATAACCTACACAATCAGCTATTTCAAGGTTAAGAGGTTAGATGCCGAAATATGAACTTTTATGTATAGCTATATTACCAATACTCATAGATAAAAAGTTCCTGCAAGTTTTAGTAACTCTGAAAACTGAAAACTGAAAAGGAACTTTATTAATTCCATCTATCTTTGGAAAAAGCCTAGTTATTTTGTGGAAATTCGAAGCGAAACCTAGCGAAAAAAATAGTCGGCAAATATGAAATGTATTTAAATGCTGGAAATATACTAATTCGGATTTACCTGACATGAGCAATGCAAATATAGGTAGATAGGTGCACGGGGTTAAATTTTTTAAAGTGAAACGTAGAAGAATGTTCATGGTCCTGAACCTGGCGTATACGAGTAACATTTTAAATCTTATCTAAGCAAATCGACGCCTATGCAGAACTGTATATAAAGGATTCAGCATGTTTCATTAAACTGGATTTCATATTACATTCTTGGTTGGAGGAAGGAAGGTTAGCAAGTTGTTTTGAAAGCCTGCGGAATCATGTGCTACAATTTTTCAAAGATGAATTCAAAAGCTCACAAATAACCTGGTATGATATGGGTATCATGAAGTATGCATCGGTATCGGTATACATTATACTAGAAAACTATTTAATTAACATACTTTTGTGGTCATGTACGTGAAGGATTATTAATATCCGGAAATTTGTAACGAAAATCGTGCTGCAAGCAATCTATTACCAAGATGAGTCTTCTCTACATGATATAGGAAACGAGCAGAGGAATGATAAGGGATGAAAAAATGCGCACCTTTGCCTTACATAATGGATCACGATATATAACAGCTCTAAAAATCATAAAACCATGACCATGAAATGAGTATAGGTATATCTAACTGCTCATATTTGTATCTCGGCTCGGCATTCAAGACAAAAAAAAAACAATTTTCTGGATTGTTTCAATCTAACCAGCTCTGAAGAATTTTGGACGCACAATGAGCTCCAAAGAATGGATCACAAAAATGATAGATCACGAAAAGCAGGAATGGAATTTGTCTAGCTGGATAGAGCTGGAGTATATTTTCTTATTTAGGTCACTGGGCAATCCACCAAACCAAGATAAGAGAGACACTAAAACTCGTTCAAGAAATTGCTATATCCTTTCATGATAACGAAACTGATGGGAGTCGGTTCTAAAACGGAGGATTAAGTACATTACATTGTATCTTGATTCTAGATCTATATTGTGGTATTCACGAAAAATTTCATTTATTTCCCCTGGACTTCATGTTGAATGACGACATATAGGTGACTGGACCGGAGTGATTTTGTGAAGTCATGCATGACTTCATTGTTAGTTTTTAGGAGAATGGAAGAATGAACAGTCATTATAGATCCCAAGATTTTGTAAACTAATTGTCTTGAAAAAACAAAGGCAATAAGAACATTCCGACGCGACATCATCTTTATCAGCCAGTTGATGCTGAATTTTAGAAGAGTAAATTAATCTGTAAAAATGGTTCCCCCAAAAAAATAGGACGCAGTGCATCGGGAATCATGAATCATGAAACCATTTAATCCAAGCCAGGTCAGTAATTATTTAGAAAAAAACATCACAAAAATTACGTTTGCCATCACCATCTCCATGTTCATACCATAAATAAACCCCATAACCATTAAATTATGAATGCACGCAATTTAAATAAATAGGTTCCACACAACAATCCTCACAAAAAAATACTAGTTTAATTTGGGTCTGCTCGGACTGGGCTAGAAAAATGTTTATATAAATTGCGCAGATTGATCCTCATGATCTTCCCCATTGCTCCTGAGCTGCGCTGGAACTCCGGTTGGAATCACCTCATCTCGCATGAATAGTTAACGATGTCATCATCGCCACATTCCATCGTCCAAGTCCATGTGCAAGTCCGCTCCAAAACAACAACAAAAACAAAGTCAAGTCAACAAGAAAGATCCACCAAAATCAGTTGATTGTTAATGTCGTAGTTCGTAGTAGTTTCCCTATGCCTATTTGAAATCACGTAATGGACTATTTTAGCTGTAGCCATCATCATCATGATCATCATCATGCATAATATTATTATTACCTCTTCAGGTATGTGGGATTTTTAATGGATATAAATATTTTTTTATCTCTATTCCTCTATACCTAAAAATTGTACCTGTCCGGCCTGCATTCCTAAACAAATCAACCAAGGTCATCCGATCTTCCATCCAACTCCAACCTGTTTTTATTAACTTCCAATGATGAACATCATCATTCTCACTTTATATGTAAACTGCATTTTATATTATTTTTTATTCTTGTGTTGGCTTTGGCTTGAGTTTAGTATAACAATCTTAGTCATCCCATCATCCCCATCCCATCATGGCATGGCATGGCATGACTGCCCAAACTGTGATAAATACATGCTAAACAATTACATCAGACTTGGAGTTTGGCTTGGAGCACACACCTAAAGAGAAACAAACATTGCGAAAAAAAAAATGAAGATGACACTGAAGGGCAAAAAAAGCAATTATTAAAAGAAAGGAACAGACTGGTTATCAGCACATGTCATCTATCCACGCTGCCTCGTGTCTCTTTAGAAAAATTGGTTTTAGTGATGGAATGTTCCATGAAACAAATTAGCATGTTATGTTACGTTGTTATATTAAATGCATCGTAATTGTAAATCCAAAGTATCAACGAGTGATTCTTTATATCTCATTGCCAGTGTTCAATCTGATTGTTGGGTTGGGGTTGAGTCAGCGGAATCATGAAATCAAGTTAAGTCTTTGTGTTCACCATGTACATAATATTTATGCAATTTGTTTCGACTAGACTTTCGACTATGAAAAAAAATTAGACCTGATTCAATAATTTATTTTGATGGCTTTGACTGATTGACGATGATTTCCCCTCCTGGTTGCATTGTATTGTGTGTAGTTTGCATTATGCTCGTTTACGAAATCAGATTATATGAAAATTAAGAGCCATGTAAGGGATGAAGAAACGCTATGACTCTCTGCTGACGGCGGAGGAATGTGAACACTCCTATAAATTTGTCATTGCTCGTTAAACAGTAATAAAAATGTAGGGAATCGATGAGTTTACAATTTCAATTCAGAGATACGGACGAGAGATTTATGAACAGGGATTTTTTTCTTGTATATTATTATATGTTATGTATGGATTCCTTTATAGTTGTGCACTTATAAATTATTTACATCTGTAATCTGTACTTGAAATAATCATCGAACTATTGAAAAGTATCTACACATAAAAAGCTAGAGAGGAAAACAGAAGATGACTTGCCATTTTTAATTCGCATGGCATGCGGAATTTTTTGCCTCGGCTATTGTTGATTGTGATATATGAGGCTCTGACCAAATAACAGTTGTGGAACACGTTCATGGAGAGTAAATTTTTAGCAAGTAACGATTAAACAGCATTTTTTTCGAGTTGGGGCTCGGATCTCTTGGTTTGGTTAAACTTGTACTTGAATTGATTTTTGAATAATATTGAAATGAATGATTGGAATTGGAAGATGTCTTGCTGTTTATCATGATATGATATGATATGATTCTGTTTTTCTCTCGACAATTTTGCCATGAGAGAAGAACTTGAAGTACTTTTACTTCACTGATGGCCTTCATCCCTGATTTGATAACAAATTGATCAACTGCTGGTGGTGATTTTCATAATTTAACATTTGAGCGATAAGTGTAGTAAACTAAATACATATGTAAATAGTATAATGCTCAATCATCGATAAACTGTCATACTCATAAATTTTTGTTTATAAATTGTCTGGATTGAATAATTAAGGTTGAACGTGAATTGGTTCAAAAACGTAGGTATTTGCAGAAGCAAGTGCAAGTATAAACGCAGAAAGAAATGCATCTTTTTATCTTTATTTGGTAGGATTTTTGCACAAACCAAACCAGTGTGCAGAGTGCCCTGGGTGTGGATTGCATAATGGCAAGATTAACCCTTTGCCCTCGTAGCATAATATGCACAGTTTGTTGAGTCGATAAAGATGTCTGAATCTCTGAAAAAACAACGAGAGATTAGAAGGGCATATGGATTTGATGTGATTATATCGTTTGTTAAGCAAATATATTATACCGCTTTCTAATCTGAAATCTGAAAAAATGCATATTTCAACTGAGGTATGTATGCAAATATGTAGCAAATTAACAATGGCCAATATTCGTACCTGTGTGCATATGCAACGATTATTGCCTCCATTAGCTGGTTACGTAATCAATCATTAAAATTGTAATGTTAATAACAAGATAATTATGCTTGTTAGCTTGGCTTGGCTGTCTCGCCCTCCCCGGTAATCGAGCATATAGAAACATCTACGTTTATTAGTTTTTGGTGCATTTTACGTGCATATAGTTATATGGCTTATGTCAAGTGTATGAAAGGGTGGAGAAGGGGGAAATAATAATAAGGTAATTTATGAACTTCATAGTATATTTTGCCTTAATTTGTCTTTCTTGCTCCTAGCACTTTGTTTCACGAGGGTGAATAAGTACGCAAGAATTTTTTGTTTGTTTGTGGCAATCAGTGCGCAATCTTGCAATTTTTTTTATCTGTATTTACTTGGGTTTGACTTTATTTTGCTGGAGTGTGCGAACTGTGAACTAAAAGAGTGAAGCAAAAATTTGATTATGCTCCAGTAGCCGATTCTCAACGAATTATGGCTATTTTAAAGAAATATTCTAGCAAAAAAAAAGCTTAATTCATCAACGTGAGAAAGTTAGCCAATTTCTCTCGTGACTCTCCCTCCCTCCCACACACATCACAAGACTCCAATGTCTCCAGTCTACAAAGGAAACAAATTACCCAAATTATAGAATCGCATCGCAATTCGCAGGTTTCAGGTTTTTACATCTTTGTCAATTTTGTGAGAAACGAGTCCATTAATAACTTCACTGCTCCTTATTAGTAATCGTATAAAATCAAATTCTAAATGAATAAATCATCCATATTTTTTAATTTAATCAACAGATTCACAGCAGTTGAGTCTTATTTATATTTTCTTCGGCATACTTGAAAAATTATTATTTCGCAGGTGCTATTTTCTATCATGGCTTGGTTGAGTTTTACCTACAAAAAATGGTTCCAGTCCAGCCTTATCCAAAAAAGAAAGCATATCATATCTATCTCTGACATTTTTTCTTACTAAAAGCCCCCGCACTCCTTGTAACATAATTCATTTTCGTACTTTTGTACATGCACATATATATCATAGGATCTGATGGAACGCTCCGGTAAGCACTGGTGCCAGGTACTATGATAGGATTATCTAATATCGGTCTTCCCTCCCCATTATCCTATTTAGTAGTTCATTTTCTTTCATTAGATGGAATATGGAATGAAACAGGAATAGCGATATGCGCATACCTATTTTGGCTTGGATGTTGCTGTTGCTGCGTTCGAATCGAATGACCGCAGTATCATCCCTCTCATTCGCGATAACCTTTTCCTTCAATGCCACATTTTATTACCAGCAGGTTTCTCGTAGATTTTGAAACCATTGAGGTAGGTACATATAAGCCATTAGTTTCAGTAGGTAATTGGGCTTTCCTGATTTGGCAAAAGACTGAAGGCTCGTGGAATCTTGCTGACTCGGTATTTCTTCAACCTTGAAAATGTATACATATTTGTAAGTGGAACAGCGGCGTCTAGAGATATGATGCATACTTTAATCAGTAACGATTGAAGCTTATGAGTTATGGGTGCCTACACATGGACTCTTTTGAGGCAATTCCAAAATCCATTTTGCTTTGCCATTACAAAGTTATGTAGTATTTAAAATCTACAAGCAAGGATTTGCAAAACTTGATTTTGTGATTTTGTAATCAGTGAGAGGGAGGAGATCACAAATAATTTTTGGGAAGATGAGATGAATTCAGGTACGGAGATCTTGTAATGTAGATTAATTACATAACCTTTGGGCTTAGATTTAAATGTTTACATTTGCAATTACACTTCATTTTACAAGAGAAGCGGGGTAGTCTTTTGAGTAAAAAGTTTACAAATTGATGTATCGTTCGTTTGGAGGAAAGAATTGAGAAATTACTTATTCGACGATACATACTAGATTACTAGATTTAGCAAGGTATCTATATTTGTACGTGGGAATTCGATCCAGCTAAGGCACTAGTTATAGTTGTTGGTTGTTCAGTCAAGTTAGATTATCTCAAATTCACACCTTTAGATTTTCATACATAAGCCATATTCATGTCATGCAATATGCACTCTACCTAATTTAGCAAGAAAATCGATATTCCCAATATCAAGATGATGCCCTTTTGTGATGATTTCCAGTTTTTTTTGTCTATTTCTGTATTATATGCTGTGATAAGAATGTTTTTTCTGGCATTATTGCGATCATTGCATGACAAACTGAAATGAGCAGAGAAATGAGATTTGTGTTTTGCGTAGGTAGATACTCAGATTGTGAAACTCAAGAAAGTTTTGGTTACTACCAGAAGAACCTGACGAGGCCTTTTATCTGTTCGTGCTCGATGTAAAGGGCAAACTTGATGGACAGAGGGAGTAATGTTGATGATCATGAGAAATGATAACAAGAAATGCCTACTTCGGTTGTTGGACAGTGAAATAGAAACACCAGCAGAGAAAGAAAAAATATAATAAGAAAAAATCAGAACAGGTGCACTTTCCCTTGAGAAACTATTATCAAATAAATCGGATCCGAGTGAATCAATTGGATTCTTTGCAATATTTTGACTATAAATACACATTTATTCGGCTCATCAAAGTAAATGCGTTTATGTTTTCCCAAATGAAACAATATTAACGGAGTATATGAAATGTGTTGAAATTGACGCACGCATGTACTTTTTGAGCAACTTTCACCTCTACTCTCCCTATATGCATTTTGCAAAATTTGCCTACCTAAATTTTGACTGTGATCAACCAGTAATTAAATTTGAGCAATTAAGTAAACATAAGATTTAGATTGGATAATTACTCCTTATTACGCCACTGTTCTACAAATGTCTGCGGATGATTTTCATTTATATACTTCCTAGAACGGTTTTATAATTTTATAATTATGTATATTGTAAAACTGTCCACAAAACATTTTTAATTTTCACGTGTATCATTTCGCTTTTATTAGTCAAGTAATAATATGAATCATTTTCTCAGGTTTCTACATTTTATGAATGTTGAAATCAACCCCAATAATGAAATGACAATTGGCACAGTTTATTCATTTGTGCGTGAAAGGCCTTTTGAAATATAATATATTTTCTAAAAATTCGAATTCTTAGAATTTAGCATGATTTTGAACATAGTCTCCTTCCCTTCCCTGAAATCATAAAGAATAACTTTCATATTTCAACATATCCCCGTTTAATATTTCACTTTTGGTATACCTATCCACAGTCCTCTTGCAACATTTCATATTCAAGCTAATACACATTTCAAACAAATACAAATTCAGCAAATTTTTTAACAAATGAAAGTAAACAATATCTTTCTAGCGTCTGTCAAAAATATATTGTAATATGCAATTATTTGTTATTATTAATGTTTCATTTTTCATTTCCGACTTCCCACATTTTCCCCATTGCTATTGAATCGGCTGTGTGAATTGTGAAGATACAGATTACAGATTCATCAGAATCAGACAATAATTTTTTTCTGCTGGCAGAAATGATAGGTTTCAGTTAAAATCTGCATGTGTTGAAAACAAAATTACGAGAATGATTTGAGGGGGTGGTGGTTGCATTGCAGTTACTGTCATAAAAGACCATTCTAATGTTGTTTTACGATTATTACACCTAATATGCAGTTCACTTTCGGTCATTATTTATATGCATGGGCTGGCATATAATCTCTAGCAAATATATTTTTATATCAAAGGAAGATACATTGTTTACTACCTATATGACTTGCCAAACTATCATCGGCCCGTAAAACTGATAATAACGAACTGTGTGTGCTGCTGTGTCACTCTCGGCTAATCACTCTTCTTCCCTCCCCGTCACCACTATAGACCCAGGCATATCATCTTCTTTTGATGATGGCTCCGCGAAGAGAAAAGATTAAATGTTTTAAGCCACAAAGATGTCCATTACACGCATAATGGTTGGCTTTTGTGTGTGTTGAATGAAAGGATGGATGTAATGACACGATGATCACCATCATTATGACAAAATATCGCCAAATCATGGCCAGAGCTTGTATAGTAACTCATTTCATTCATTGAACAGATTATTACTATCATATCATCTCAATGTATGTATTTATTCCTGAAACAAAATGCACTTACTACTGCACCAGCACCAAAAGGAAGAAAAATGGAGGAAGAAAATGACAGCTTTAAGACAGAGAGAGACAACAATAAAAATGTGGGATGGAGATGAAATGAAAGCAACAATGGATTTAGTTTTATACTTATGATGACGCCTTCGTACTCCTTGCATAACTTATCGCAGAAAAAAAAAATCATTACAACAATGAATGCATTCTTCATACCTCCTTGCTTCACTCTATTCTGCAGCAATATTGTCCTGATTGTTCAATTGATTGTTTTAAATATGACTAATATTAATAATGTCTATTTTTCTTTGTTTCACAGGCTCAGGACTCCATAACCTAGTAATAGTAGAGGATGGAGGTGGAGGAGGAGGTGGTGGAACTACCAGCGAGGGTGGTGAAACCAAGGAATTTGCGTACGACAATCCAGGATTTATTGATGAATCCTCGGAAGCGAAAAGTAAGTCAACTCAACCTTTATTTTGCTTCCTGGTATGAATTGCCTGCACCTGAAAATTGTTATCAAAATATCTTATCACGATTAATCGACATTGACACCAGAGTATAGCCCTCCATTGTTTTTTTTCTTCAAAACTGTAAATTATTGCATTTTGACTCTGACTTGACTTGAAGTTGAAACAGATCCCCCTGCATAAAAATTATTATTATTAGCCATAATTTATATGCATCTTAGGTATTATAAATTGAGACAATTCCTGTGGGAGGTACAAGTTCGGCTTCAGCCTCAGCCTCGACTTCAGCATCCACATCCACCTTTGCGTTATGCATCTATTTGGATCCAAGCATATTGATAAAAAGTGACTAGGACTGCATCTTATAATTTACTTATTTTTAATCGACATATATGACGTTAAGTGGCTGGTTTTTATGGTGGTTTGGCCGTAAAGATAATATGGTGGAGCCACAATACAGATATAACCTGTTGAAAACGATCTATATATCATAACATCTTTGAAAGTTGCATCGGCTTCGCTTGGCTTGACTGGGGTCTGCTGCTGAGGATCCCAAAAACAAAACCAATCCATATCACCAATCATAATCAGTAGTAGCACAGTGTAATATTAAGTAGCATATTAATAACGAATAAGGCTGAACCGAAAAGAATTTTTGTTTTTCGCCGGAGGCTGGTTAACTATATGAGAAGGGTATTAGTAGATCAAGTAGGACCAAAACTACTTACAAGAGTGTTGCCGGCACTGAAAAGACTTTATGAATGTTTATTACCAGACATATATTACTTGGGTGGAAGTATTTAAGATACCGCAACTGACGGTGTGTGTGTGGGTCTATGTGTGACGCTTTCCAATAACTGTTCAAGATAGAAATATTGCCTGACGATGTTGATGATACATATTTCAAATTTTATATTCAACAGCGTGCATCTGACAGGTATGAGAAAGGAAGGGAAGGGAAGCGATCCCTTAAATCTGAACAAAAGGGTTAATATACGTCAGCTATGTAGCCAAAGCCATTAATAAAAAAACTAAATAGTTGAAAGATGCGATATATTTGATACGATGCCTATAAGATTCTATTAAAGTGATGGGTTCTCTTCTCTTCTCTGTCGTAGTATTATCGTAAGGAATTCCTTCGATGGCAAAGGCAAAGGATTTAGAAGGAGAAAAAAATTATGTGGGTAAAAAAGAACTTGTTACTTTTGTTGTGGTGATATGATAGGGCTTGAGTGACGACAAAAGTCGCACCAGCATAGATAGATGGACCCTTTATCACCACCACACCAATAGTACCACCAAGAAAGACCAAGAAAAAATCAAACCAAACCACAACAAAGTATTTTTCTTCTTCAAATCATTTACTTGCGTACTTGAGTACAATGAGCATAGGAAAGGGGTAGAAAAGGTTCACATATTCATAAATTCTTATGTTATGCGAATAATTATTTTGATTCAACTAGAAATGGGTTTGGCCACCACCACCACATCTTCCTTGGGCTGGTCATAATAATCCGACCATTTTTATTGTTGCTATAAAATACTTATACAGAAGAGAGAGAGAGATAGATAGATACATGTGTATTCTGCAGTTAAGTATTAATATAATAGGATCAATCTGAGAGCATCTCTTATCGTCTCGGTCAGTGCATAAAGGAAAAAAAATGCTACTTTGAGGAAAGTTATATTAAATATAAGATAAGCAAGACCAAGTCTCATCGTTGGATTGCATATTGCTTAAATCGGAATAAGTACGTGACCCCATCGCTTCTAGACATTGAGAGAATTAATAATCACCTTTGAATACGTATGTCTGTATATTTTTGTGTGGCTTTGGTTGAATTGAATAGGTAGAGTAGAAGTATCTATGTATATCTATGACAGGTTTCTGTGTTTATTATTTATTTGAGTTTGGAGTGGACGAAAAGACCAAGAGGTTGGCTTTGCATATATGGATCAAATTAGTATTCTACTCGAGTTTCTCTCCGTGTGTTCCTGAACCTGATGATGACGATGATGGTGGTGATGATTATGATGATGGTGGGGAAGGAGACAAGCGTACAAGTATTTGGGATACATTTAAGAGAGTTGTGCTTTTAATAAATTTCTAATTAAAATATTTTTGAATAATTGGATGGACCGCTAGGGAACAGTGGGATATGAATAAGGCTATGAAGGAATTTGGTTGTAATTTTTTTGTACAGAGCGGCATTGCTAATATTTTGCCCTCAATAATAACATAATAACTATGAGTAGAATTTCCACCCGCTCACTTAAGATTATATTTAAGACATAATTAAAAAATTATATCCCTAACTTAAATTCACATGACTATTTTAACAGGAAGAAATCAATACGTAGATAAGACGAGGCATGGATTGGGTCAATTTACCCTTACTAAAACGTAGGTTCCTGTGTTTGAATGTTGATGTTGGTCCCTTTTGATTTAGCCAAAAGTAATAATAAAGCTGAAAGCGTTTTTAAAACACAGGGCATAGCCTTCGGGCGTATCCATAATGGCAACTGCCATATCATAATATGATTTTAATCACATTGTAATAATAAGTGTTAGAAAAAATTTCCATGTTCTCATCAGTGCAGTGAGCAGGGGCTCTGCGCTTATGGAAGTTCTCACCTTACTAATTCTAATTCTGCAGTATTATCAAAGCTTAATAGAAAGTCACGTAAAATCAAGCTGGGATTAATGCAAAGAAAAACAAGCTAGTGCATGCAATCTAAAACTACTGTAACATGTTTGGGCTCTGTCGGTAAGGCGGCGACTCATTTAAAACTTTTTATTGGTGTTTCCACACCTCACCAAGTCACAAGTAAAGACCAGTGAAGCCCATATTGTCCATACGTCAAATTAACATCAAGCCCAGTCAGTTTTATGATGAAAGTAAATAGATATCTAACACGATAATGCATATATGACATGACAGAAGATATAGTCTATTTGGTCGACCTGTGCCTTTCATGTATATTAAAATTTAAAAAGACTTTAGGACATCATAAGCGGCAACTTCCAAAAGGATCGCGAAGTCTTTAATATCTCCCACAGACTCACCACAAAGATCAAAGACGGGTCTAAACACACCTGTCATTTTTTCCTAACTAATTAGCCTCTATATCCACTCATTTTCTTACCAAAAAACTTCTTCATTCTGTCTCCTTCCCCTCCTCCGTACATAGGCCAGAAGAGAGATTAATGTCCAAGAATGTTCATTAATTCATTAATATTGCGTCCATGTACATATCACGAATACTTAGCCCTCAAAAGAATAGATCTCCTCATCCCTATTTTAAAATTCAATATACCTACGACAATTCATTCAAGAGTAGGCATTGGGCATATAGGTAATATGTAAATGTGTGGGCAGTTTTATATGAAAACCCATAAAATACATGGGCATTGAATTGCTCATTGGTTGGGTTCCTTCACATCTCAGCAATTAATCAAGTCGGCAAGGGTAATGGAATATTTTATGATTTAATGTGGCATTTTTTTAAATAAAAAATAAGGATGAACAGAAAGTTTTTTTTTCTAATATGGATTACAATTTACAATTACAGTACAATTATGTGAGTAACGACAAATCCCCCAAAAGCATTTGAAATTTGAAATATTTCACATTTTACATATTATTATGAATCTCTTGATATTTATTATATTATGACCCATTCACAATCAACAATGATGTGAAATAATCTACGAGACCCATTTGCATAGAGTAGGTTACTCTACTCTCAGGAACTTTTTTACATTAGACATATTACATTGTTGTGGTACAGAATAAATTAACTGTCAGACAAAAATCTGAGTTTTTCAACCAACAGCATGACCAACATGAGTGTGTACATGGAGCATAAATGTAGTTATAAATATATGTAGGTTTAATGTGCAAAGGCATTAAATGTTCGAAAGAAGGATTTAAA
Source organism: Pseudosinella alba (assembly GCA_034700485.1). Classification (NCBI taxonomy): domain Eukaryota; kingdom Metazoa; phylum Arthropoda; class Collembola; order Entomobryomorpha; family Entomobryidae; genus Pseudosinella; species Pseudosinella alba. The sequence continues at coordinate 47,022 of JAQIXQ010000109.1, forward strand.
AAATCACCTGCTACACCCTACAACATAAATCGACTTTTATCATTAAGCTCCGTATAAAAACGAGATAAGTTATGAGATATTTGAAAGAGAGTGACAACAAAGGTATAAGATAACTTTTAAAGGGGAGAGCCATCAAGATGATGATGATGAGATGCGGATGAGGTCAGAAAAGGTGAAAGAAAATGAGAGTTGATATACATAAGAATGATTATGATGATGATGATGAACATACTAAATACCTACTCAATCCATTATGAATAAAAAAATATGTTAAGTATTTTGAGGAATACTTAACCCTTTTTGCCATTGTTAGTAGTCTAGTCTAGTCTGAGCTGTTTTCTAAACCACGTGGACTGTGGAGCATAGCAGTTTACCCAAAGATTTCAGGAAAAAATGTGAATGTAAAAATGTGCTTTAAATTAAATGTTAGGGAATAATAACGCAAGACCTAGAAAACAATGGTGGATTTAGCCAGACTTAAATTTTTCACCTATTTAAGGAAACATTTAAAGATATCAGCAAGGAAGATCAAGTTTAATTGGGTAGATAATTTACGAGGTTCTATACTTTACGTCATATCATATCATCGCAGTTATAGTATGCATACCTACTTCTGTCTAGCAAGGTATTTGTGTTTTATTTATGCACATTGTTATTACGTATTCACTCCAGATTTATTTCCCTTCTTGGGTAAACTAAAGAGGAAACTCAGCAATTACCTGTAAAATGAGACCCATAAAATTTGTTACATTATCTGAAATCCTAGAAGTAAAAATGAACTTACATAAGAAATGTGATGTGACGATGATGCTGATGATAATGGTTAAAAAACGTAAATAAATATACTTACGCAATAGTCTAATAGTACAAGGTCATCATCATCATATTATATTATATTATGTATTTTATTTTTATGTATCAAAATTGTAAGTTTTGTAAGGAGTAAAATAAGTTATGTAGATTATGCATAATGCGTTTCCCTAATCAGATAAAAGCCTCTTTTCGCTTATTGAGAGTGCATTATCCAATTACGAGGCTTTACATGCAATCATTATTTATTCAAAGTGCCGGTGCGGTTACAAAAAAGTTAACAAGTGCATATGGGGAGGGGGATGTTTTAACTGACTGAAAAGTAAAATTCTCACTATTAGAGTAAAACTTTTTATTTCATTCATAAACATAATTCACCTGAGATATACTACACTTGACACGAACTTAATCTATCTGATGCACGCAGAAGAAGAAGGGAGGAAGATGAAATGGGTTCATTCTTCTTAGGATATGAATATAGCTTATATGTTAGTGACGTCTCCTTTTCTAGTCTAGACAGATTACCCATTTCCCCAAAGAACTTACATAACTAACGAAAGTGGAGTAGGTAAGAAGATGAAAACGAAGGTGTCATACTCCACTTTCGAGTTGCAGGTTGCATTCTGGGATTAGGTGCAGGTGCACTTCGTATTTGGTTTCAACTTCAACAACTAAACCAGGTTTAAATATCAAATGCCTTCTTGAATTCTTGACTGGTGGAAATATTTACCTGCAACATACATAATATCTTTTGTGGCTTTAGCTATTTAACTATGTCAGGAAGAAAAGGAGCTTAAGAATGTGTGCTCGTAATAATGACCATAATCATAATGGGAGGATAAATATAATGCATGTTGATAATAGCCCTTTCCATTAGCCTTCTTCCTTCTTCACTTATACCATTTGGGCTTCTGGTCGCATTAGATTTAACTCCGCAGGATGCCTCCATTGTAATAATGAATCTCGGTATGCATGGCTCATTTGGAATGGAATGTCGTTTTGTTTGCTTGTAGTTATGTATCATTGAGTAAATGCTTAACTCTTAACTATATATTATTATGATTACCTGACGGAATATGTTTACCTATATATATTGTCATCATTTTCACAAGGTAATGCCTAATTTTTCCTAACGGCTTATTCCATAGATCACTCAAGGTCATCTCAGTCGTTAAAATAGCTTAACAAACAGTGTAAAAAGTACAAGTACAAGACATCGTACCTATGTAGGGGTGCTGATGATGACTGATGAAGGGTAAGAGAATGTTATTGAGATGTAGAAAAGCACCTGCAAAAGGCTCGGGTGATTCGTATGATATGATCATTCTGAGTTATAAGTAGTAATTTGAGGAGACCAGAGAATTTGAAATATTTATGAGTTATCCCTAATCAAGCTGTATTGTAGTTTAGCAGTTGTCATAAATTTCATTTGCCTTTTCTCGATGAAAATTTTGTCATGTTAATATAATGTTACTTTTTTGTAATGGATAGTGGAGGATGAACTATGTATTATTGTGATAATTTTACCTTCATCTGTAACGTATAATGTCATCCCATTCCCATTTCATCTTCCCGATCTGTTTGCCTGCCTACAACTGATTATAGAGTATGGCTTTAATTACGGTTTAATTTCCGTCATTTAATGTTGGCGACTTCAGCTTCAGCTCAAAATTGCATTTTGCCAGTTATCAATTAAAGTTAATTTTTATTAATGATATGTAGTACCTTGCATTGTTTGTGATTGACACAATGTCACAACAATTTATGTCCAGGGATACCTACTTCATTTCATGCTATTGGGTAGTTGCACAACCATGTTCACTTCATGAACATGGGCATACCTAGTTTTCAATAAAAAGCGTCAGCTTTCAATCGGATCCATCTTTTCCGACATTTATCCGCGATGGGATGCCACCAAAAAACCACATATTGTTGTCAACTAGATAGCCACAGGATTCCTCATCCCAGTGATTCATCATTATCATCATCAGCATCAGCCAGTAAAATGGATGTGTAATAGTAATTAATTTGAACATAATCATATCCCGCATGTACCTGTGCCCATTGTTGTCAATCAAATTCGCAGCTCCTGTAATTAGTTATTGTGGTCACTTCCGTTTGAAGATCATCACAAAAAGAAGTAGAAGAATGATTGATGCAAGCGGACGCAAATGTAATCAAAATGAAATCTGTAGAAAAACTGTTGATCTCATGAATTTCGTTTCAAGCCATGTCATATTGTCAAAGCTAAAGGCTAATTGAGGCTAACTCGCAAAAAGGGACAATCGATTCAGACTTAAGTACATATTCAAATGAGTAAATATCGCAATTTCATTTTTATTTTTACCAATGCCAATCAGCCAATTTCCAAAACTTAAGTTTCTACATAATTTCATACTAAAAAATTTAAAATTTAAGAGAAAAATATTGCATTTTGCATTCTTTTTCTAACCGTTGAGTTTGAATAGCCACGACCAGAGAATAGTCAATGAGTTTATCATATAATACATCAAACAAGTAGTTGCATATATTCCATAATTTACAGAAATTATCACATAAACTGTTATTAAACCGTTTTTCTGCAGTATCATCTTCATTTCACTTCTCCTTTGTCTATTATCTTCCCAGAACGTATGATCATCCCCATTTACTAAATATTTCCCTAAAAAATCCACTACCCTCAACAACCCCAAGCCATAGCATATTAAGTACCATCTAATGAACAAGTCCTCTTGATCACGATCGCTAAATGATGATAAAAGTAAGTATTGGCTCACGACAAGCCAGTGCAATGAAGGAGAGTTTTAAGATTTGAGACAGAGGATGATAACAAGATCCAAGATTATACGGAAGGCCCCTATAATAGTAAAAGACTTTCAAAAATATTTCCAAACAACTTGAATTGGGAATAACCGCAATTACACACGCATAATATTATGCACTATCAAAACTATCAAGAAAATCAGAGATGAGATAGGAGTATTTAAGCAAATAAGGTAAACCAGTGATTTGTCGTTTCGTTTTCCCCTTTTTTACTATAAATTATTGTTTGGACTTTCAGACTACTTGAGTGACTTTCTTGAAGTTAGGTTCATGAAATATTTAAACTGCCTACTTAACTATCTTCTTCAAAACTATGCGTTTGCGTTTTATCTGACTTTTCTCCTTGATTTTCCTGAAAGATTTCGACTGGTATTTTTTTCCTAAAGACCCCTCACGTAACTATCATAATATTCATATATATGTTTTTTAGTTAGGGAAATAGCGATAAATCTTTAGCAATAATGTTGAGTTGAATCTTGTTTACCCAAACAAATCACTAAAAGCATTCCTCTATAAGAAGAGGAGTGTAATGAGTGATATCGTTTGGTGGGGGAATAAATAACCGCGGCATCATAAAAGTAAAACATCAGCATGGCATTTTACAGAAATAATGTAGGTATAATTTATACCAAGTCTTGTCGTAGCATTAGTTAAGTCATCTACGCTGTCATAAGAGGCAAATGGCAAATGAAAAATTAGCTGCGAGGACCCAGAACGAAGAGGGAGAAAATTCACCATTTCGTACAGTACAATCCATCCTTCTTCGAATTGATATTATTTATCCCCATTGGAGTTTCAAGTTTGGCTAGTTTTGAAAAAGAAAGTTTTTTTTTAAAGGAAAGTCGAGATTAGAGTGCAATATAGTGACTTACTAAATAAAAATAGCACAGAAAAATATGTTAATAAATTATAATTTCGGCTCAATTCATAAGTAGCTGACTAGTATGATTCATGTTGATCAGAATTTTTGCCGCGAGTAGAAGCAGATCTAATAGTGACTCCTCTCATGGTAGTTGAGTTTAATTTGTAAAAAAAATCAGTGACCATTATTCTCCATCCTTAAAGTAAAATATGTGTACATAAATCTTTTATAAGAAGAAAAAATCTTTAGCATCAGCTTTAAGGACCCTCTCAAGTGAACAACGACAATGCTTCTCTATCACCCTCTTGAAATACATTAGCGTACAGAATTTTTCGTTTAAAATTCTAATTGTCAATGGGCAAGGTAATGAGCACTATCGATTTGTAAATAACTTTTAGTTAAGCTACCTACTTTTATCCATTTACTTAATGCCAAGTGCCAAGATTATCGTGTCAAATTCTATTTGATAATCAAGCGCTTATATCGGTACTTACTATAAATACTAATTGGTGATATCCATCAAGCTTCTTGCATGAAAGAAGAGTTTAAATCCAAAAGTCTTAAAAGTCATGTGAAGATCTGACGTGACGTGGTGTGCACAAAGACCCATTCAAATGTAAATAGATTGAAGAAGATTGCATTCTTTTTAATTAAAAATACCGATCCAATGCAATGCAATACAATTAGATATTTTATTATTAAAAACGAGTAAAAAGTGCTTAAGATGGCCATTTTTTATCTCTCTGTTCTGTTGCACAACAGTAGATGATTACGTGATTAGGAGGGGGATCAACATCAAATATGAGTTGTCCATAGGAGGTCAAGTAAAATAGATATAAGTACATACCGGCAAAGACGATAAAGGTTTGATAAGAGAATCAAAATGCAATATCTCTCTACTGTATTTAAAGCACGATATCAACAAAAACGGCATCAGAATATCAGATCTCAGATCAGACAAACGTTTTTTTTTGCTGCCATGAAGTCATTAATAAAGATGATTGACGCACTTGACCCAATTCCCACGTTCCTTGTGGAGAGTGGATTGGATTGAATTGGATATTACTACTGAAATAAATGTTGCATTTTTGCAATGATGATGATGAGATGATTATGATTAGCTACTATCAATAATACATACTGTTTACTTCATGTTATTGGGCTCCATTTATCACGTCATACAACAATTCGTGCAGTTTTGTCCTTTAACCTTCATGACTTTTAAGACAAGTCAATCCATAATGGTACGAAAATAGCTAGATTCCGCTTGAGGTTGTTGGCTAACTTGATTATTACATCAATATTGATTGATAGACTTGACGAGTCGAGTCCTAGTTTTGGAAATCTATGGAGAATGGAATGGAAGGATGGAGTAAGAGTAGATAATGATCTGACGTGAAATTGCTTTAGTCAATATGATAAATGGAAGAAGCAGTGGGATGCGCGCAGCTAATAATCTAGACGTAATCTAATCTCAAATTGCGAGTGAAAGTTCCGCTCAGCCCATGTCTCATCATTCAATACATATATTTTGTGCATTGCATTCCCTGAATTGCGTGGGCCTTGGCTGTCTGTAAGCATATTATGCATATGATTTGGTAAATTAAATTATAGCTAGGTATAAATATTTCTACTTGTTCAATGTAAGCCATTCTAAATCCATTAGTATTATTGGTGATCTTTTCACCTATTGCATATGAATGTGCCTCTAGTCTCAACCTACCAATCGCAAACTTATTACGTATTTGCTACATCATTAAATTTTGCCTTTTGCCCAGGTCCGATATCGATTTTTAGCAATAATTCCACATTTACTTAATAATTCGGCCCCATTCGCATTCCTACTAGATAAATTCATTTATGCATCCAAAATGAATGCTTACTATTTTGATTTTGACTATATTTTCACTTTTGATGAGGGTCGTATTCGGGTTATACATATTTGGATTTAAATATTTACTGCGTGATTCTATGCGTAGCAATCTTATTGTTGTAACTTGCGAAATTCTTTAAATATTTTTTTTACACAATATGGTTTCCTTGAATTCTTAATAATAGCCTGTATTTTTTACTATTACGTAGTTTGTTGTGCATATGAACATTGTAAATATAGCGGCATGGCATAAACTTCTGCTTCCAACTTCCAACCCAATATGTTACATCTCCGATTAGTGTATTTGTAATATTTATTGCAAGTCACAAATTGTGATTGTCTTAATGATATAATATATGACTGTGAGAATATGATTAGGTCGTTACGTGACTGACAACTCATCTTTATCTGGGTTATTCAATTCAAAACGAAACCAGTCATAAGAACGCAAACCTCTAGATTAACATGCTCATGCATGCATGTGCTGATCTGTTAATATGCCGCATGTGCATTCGGAATTCTTTTTCGTTTCAAATCCAACCAATCTGACAAACAATTCAAACAAATTATCAGAGATGAAACTGTTTCTGCAACCATTCCTCTTTTGCGATTTGAGACATAAGAGGGATTTTTTCCTTTCATAGCTTGCAACTTCGTCTTGTCTTTTTCTGTAATTTTGTATTCGCAAATTTTTGCAAGAAAAAATATTTGCAAGCTTGCTTCTGCCGGCAGCAGCCCCAAGTGATTAAAGTATAAGCATTATTATATTTAGATTTTATTTTGGATACATATTCATCTCATCCACAAAACTTCTCCATGTAATGTGCATGTAATTGATTTTATTCTTCATGTAATATGATTCTATCACCGTCATCATCATAATATCATCATCAGATCTTGCTTCCAGCTATATATGGCCTTTTGTCTACATGTCTACACTTTGGTGCTGTTGTTAGTCGTAGTTATATGGATAAATAAGGTAGTTTAGCCGTAATTATGGGTGACTTTGAAAACTGGGTAATAATTATAATTATATCGCCTCGTATGGAATTTGTTGTTATTATAGATGAGCAACTGAAGATAAAGAAGATGTACAATATAAATATACATACATACATGAACCAAGCCAACATACCATATTTAACCATGTAGTCTGATATAGTTATGCTAAAAATGTATTTTTTTGTAACACATTGTACGAATCGACACAAGTTATCAAACATTGAACAAGAAGGTATCTTGAACTTTTGTGAATTGCTTGGACAAAGCTTTTGCTTTGGTATATCCTGGTAGTCGGTAGTAGATTTTCGCTGCAATTCCATGCTTTATATAAATCAAGATACGTGTCTGTTTTTTGTTGCGCTTCAAGAAAAGTCCAAGTTATAGCTTGTCGAAATACTCTCTTCCAGCATATTCACTTACACAGATATTCAGACTTTTTCTTACAGGATTCGGAAGTTAATTTTATATTCTATGAAGACTATTGCGAATTCCCTCATGACACTAATGTGTATTATTCCGTCAAGCCAAAGCATCAATTTAGTTTGTAACCTTCCAGGCGAAAATAAAGTTGGAGGAACGTGACTTTGTTGAACTTGCCAAAATTCTCGATTACTATGATGCTATGACATGATATGACAATGAAGATCGAGTAGTCGTCATAATCATAATCATAAGGAAGATAAAATTAAAGCGAGATACTCCACGTTTCTTAACATATACAACTTCTTGTATGGTTCCTTATCAATTTTCATGAAGAATTGAAGATTACTTGATCAAATCAAATCATAATAGAATTGCAGACTTGCAGACCAGACCAGAAATACAAATCAGAAAAAAAGCCACACGGACATCCATCGTCAGATTTAGCACACTTATCATATCATATCATAATCATGATCGTGTTGATTTGATCATGACTCCAAAATAAAATTTAAAGATCAGTTTATTAGATATTATGTATCTATTTTATATTTTTATTAAAAAGTATTACTTTGTTATTTTATATAGATTTAAAATAAAATTTGTTCACTCACGTCATCATCATTGCTTCATGGACGGATGGCTCAATTAACTATCAATTCTTAACCTGGTCTGGCCGTGGTTAGCTAAATTAGGGAGATTAAAAAGGATGAATGCTGAATACACCCTCGCATGCATTTTTTGCTAGATCTTTTAATGACGATTTCTGCTAAATTAACACTTCCAATTGTGACGAGTTGATGACGATGCGATGATGATGAGTCTAGCAAAACTTGAAGTTTTTTTCATAGTCATGTCATGATGTCATGTTCATTATTTTTCTATTCTTCCATTATACACTACCTATATTCAATTTCATAATGCGATTATGAATGAATGAACATTGAACAGTGTGACTTTGGCTGCAACTTTTAAGTGGAAATGCTATTAATGAAAGGGAGAGTACTTACCTGATGTGCATATAAGCTTTAATGGAGGATGGAAAATGATTAGGTAGGCTATTGCTATTTAGGCATGTGTGGTGGATAAAAATGATTTGAGGATGAGCTGATGTAAAGGATCCCTATTTGTGCCAAATGATTTGATGAGGGTAATATCAACCCTTCAAATGAGAATGCGAAAAATATTTTTATTACTTATGTACATTGTAGTTTGGTCATGCGTAAAGTTTATATTTATGTGTGCCATTTAGAAAGTATTATTTATTATTCAAATTAAAATGATATTCAATGTTTTGTCTGGTCAAGTGGACTGGGGATGGATGCGTGAATGAATGAAATAATAATTAGTAATTTTATAGCCATATAGGATAGTGCTGGAAAAAATGCAAATTGTATTTTAATGCATTATTCAAGTTTACGAGTGGCACGTGTTTCTATCGTCCCTCTCCAAGTAGATTCGGCATTCCTGCTAATTTAATCATGCAGCAATGAGGACAATTTCTGTAAAGTTGGTTGCATATAATTTATCTTCCTTCACGGCTTCTATACATCAATCTTGCAAACTGCGCTGAATTATTTTAGCCAAAAATGAAGGAATTTTAGGAACAAGTTTTTCCCTGCAATTAAATTACATTTCTTGTAGTTCCGCTCTCATGCTAGATCATACTAAAATACCTTTTAATTTCCCATATAGCGTAATATTTTCGTTGCAATTTGCGCTAACTCCAATCTTAAGTAGTACCTTCGGTTGACCATTTAATTCAAAAGAATCAATTAATTTGTCGGTATTAAATTAAGTATTATGTAGGTGGCATAAATAGGACCATCAAATCTAAAAAGCTTACGAAGTAACATGCTTCGCGTGTTAAAAAATATCTATGAATAAGTAAATTATTATGATTATCATAATTAGTTTTGTCCTCAGAATGAGAGAACTTATAACTTTTTATGCTAATTACTTAAATGTTTTTGAAATTGTCAGAAAGCCATTTGTCGTGAGGTTATTAATATTATTTATCGAAGGATTGCGCATTTCACATTATACGCATAAGTTATTAAAGCAAAAAATAATTCCATTTACATTTAAGCCTTCACATTAGTCAGAATTAATACTCCTCGGAAGATTGACACATTTCCCAAACAATAATGAATTGTACAAACAATTGTGAGTACACGCGTGGTATTTGGTGCGTGAACAACGAAATGACGCTGGTGCATTTGGTATAATACGGTTGAAATTGTAAGATGAGATGATGCCATTCCATTTCAGCCGAAACAATGTGTTTCTTATTTATATATTTTGAATTGACAGTGGCAATACTCTGTGAATATTATTATTACATATTAGCTTTTCACGATTCACGATAATGGAAATGGATTTTCACATGTTTATATCTACCTACTTAGGAATAAGAGAGATCAAATGTCCACATTTCTTCAAAGCAGAGAAGTCGCACGCACGTCAAAGGGTGCTTGACATAAGACATTTTCAAGTACGTATATAAAGAAGATAAGCAGGCACGAAGGTGTGAGTTCTTCTTGGTAATGTGACAATTTAGTTTTGTTTCCATTGACCAACCTTGAAGTATCATTTTTCACCTGCTCACCGCAACTAAATTACCTGCAAATAAATTTAAGCGTTATTATGGGCATAATTTTTCTGTCAGCTTAACAGAGCCACTTCAAGACGAAGACGAACCTCAAACTGCGAATAGGTATGTTATATGAAAAATAAAAATCAAGCACAATTGACGATTAGACAGTTACTGGCCATTATAAACATTTTAAGTATGTAGGTATAATATGAGGATCTGAATTTATGAATGAACTTCAACATTTTTTAAACATTCAAATTACTTTGATGGTAAGTTATATTACTAAAAGGTTAACAATAACTGCATCGTGTACTTTTATATGGGGGGTAATTATCAGGAGGCTTCTCTAGTGGGATCATCAAACCGCTTCAAAATGCTCAATTACACTTTGCAACCGTTATTAGAGGAATAATGGTTCATTGGGTTTTTACTGACTTGACTGTATTTGAATGGATAGTTAATGGATAATTATTGTAATCAAAGAATCACCTCAACCTCACATCAATTTCGAAGAAGGGGAAAAGTATCTACATCTACCTTTAGAAAATTGTTTACAGATTTTTTCATTACATATCGTAAACGGTACGTAATGACGGTAGACGGTCGTTATTAGTACCTTGAAAAAATCCGATTACACAATTTTTAACAATGATTTAAACACGGTATTGATTTTTTTTCTTTGACACCATTCATTCATAATCAGGTTTTTCGTGGTGAGGCAGATATGCAACATGTAATATGAGTGCAGTCTCCCTCTTAGGAATGTGGACCAATATGCAAAATAAACCACTTTTTCATAAAACAAAAAGTCATGAAAGTTATCATATCATGATGTACCGGATTTTCATTTAAAAAGTTGGCTGATCTCCGATCTTCACTTCTGATCTGATACGAATTGCGATTTGCGATTGCATGCAGCCGGAAGCTGTCCGAATTTCAGAGGTGTTTTCTCACGAAAGGGTAGAATCGAACAAACAAACATTATTTTGTAATCAAATTGCGATCAACTTAACTACATCTCACGTAATAAAATTATTAAAATGAAATGCACTTATCTACATATTATGAATACGAAATCTCCACCGGGCATTTTTACTGGTGGCAACTTATCAAGGTCTAAAATTTACAGTTTGAGTTTAGTAAATCTTTGATTGCTTGGTTTAGTTACTGCAAAACTGCCATCAATTTCATCACATCACTAAAACAGCTTGTTAGACTAGACTAAATAATTTGCAGTGTCCCATTTCAAGTTTCTGCTTTCAGTTCGGATAATTATGCTATCAGTTTCCTCAAGTTCTGTGATGTTTTCCTAAACGTGGGGAAATACTAAATAATTTGCATCATGCTATGCTATTATGCATACTGATGTGTGAAGTAACAAGGTCAAAATGTAACAATTAAAACATAATTGTTTTAATGATTGTGGGTAGGTTTGCTTTCAACAAAGTACATTTCCTATTTTGAGAGGTTCCTGGTTAAAACGTTAGCAGAATATCAAATGACTTACTTACCCAGTCTATTTAGGTAGATATGGTATTTTTGACAATCTGTGGGAAACCCCGCATTTCGGCGGATCAAGATAATTTCAGTGAAATTGAGCATTTTCTTAGTTCAAGTTTAGGTTTATTAACCCATTGACTATTTTCTTCCTTTAAAGTTATGACTAGATTTTTCATGGCTGCATTTTGTTTTTTAATTCACAACATCGCATCATAAGCCAATTATCCTATCTATGTCGTGGTTTGTTTCTTTGCTCCCTGCGTGAAAGGAAATGATAAAAGGTCGCAGTAAGCCAAAAGTTGAAGCTTCAATGTTTCGAACGCCCTGATCCTCGCGATAAAGAAAAGTTTTGCATTGAAATCCAAATATTAATTTCATATTGCACATATCTTAAAATAGGGATTAGAGCATGCTTAAGAAATACAAAATATACTTACAAAGAGGAACTGACATGACATGATCATGACACCCTGAGAAATAAACAAAGAAATAGGGTCACCTAAAGAAGGGATCCT
>JAQIXQ010000110.1:0-59177 GCA_034700485.1 Pseudosinella alba
CGTGCCCTTAGCCCTTCATCTCATTATACTGGCGAGGGAATTTACGACTCCCACTCAGCACCAGCATCGCCAGTACATTGATCATATTCATGATGAATTGACAAATTCATGATACTGAAATTCACTTGAGTCGTAATTTCAAAATAAGATAATATATAGAAAGCAAAATACATTTTTTAAACATTTTTATTAAATTAGTATCTACAAACTGTAAGCATTACTAAACTATTATAACAATTACGCTAATTAGAATTTGCCAACAACAGTGCTTCAGCAAATCGGCGGGTAGCAAAGTCCTGGAACACCACTGGGGTCAACCTCTCAATGAAATTCCCTCCTCCAAAATGGACCTTCAGAATTGGAAAGGTTCGCAATATCCTCTTGTACTGCTTTGCCTTCCTCGGCTCCATCCTCCCAACTTGTGACATGGTCGTTTTCATACATTTGTGGGAAGTGTGATGGACATCAGCACAGAAGCCAAACACGAGATTGACACCAATGATGGAGTTGATCAGTCCCACCACAAGCACCAGGTTCATTGAGAGTGGACCATTGTTGTAGAATAAATTCAAGGCGCAAATTATTTGACCGCTTACGACATGAATTAGCAGGGGGATCAAATGGTGTGATTCCCGGGAATTGTAACGATCTGCTAGAATTTGCAGTTGTCTGTGGATGTTGATAGAGTCATGAACTGGGGCATTTTGAAATTCCCTATGAAAGTAAATTCGCAAGTAAACTATAAAATTAGGTAATCAAGTTAAGAATGAGCTTATGAGTTTGCTCACCTGTGAAATGTCAGAATTGCCGTCGACAGCCCCACACACCCAATCACCAGTTGAGCTACGAACAGACACCAAAACTTTAGCCCGAAATGCCAGAGGATGCCGTTCCAACCAAAAATCATCATCCTTTCAAGGACAACCCCTATCCAAGTCGGCTTCCAAGGAATGATTTCCACCACCACCAGGATTATCTTGAATGGGAAGAAGCCCAACGTATTCATTGGTAAGCCAGGAAGTATGGCAGTACCCACTCCAACCAGCAGTGGGGCAACTTGACCACAACTGATTTTGGATATTTGACATGCGAAAAGGGCCAACCTTGTCATATTCCTCTTGGTCAGTTTGTCTTTCCAGGACTGTCCTTGACCCAGCATTTGGCGTCTCTCAAATTCTGCCATTTGATTGATGAAATCCTCCAATAGTCTGGGTTCCAAGTAGACCATGATGGCGAAGTTAGTGGAGACAGTGAAACCAAACCCAGTGGCAAACATGAGTCCCAGTACATTGAGGTCTAATGGCTTGTGATTGACCCCAGCCAGGATTATATTTTGAAGGACATATGCGTATTGAGTTGTAACAACAATTGAGATGAGCAACGCCCCGACAAGAAATGCCTTTTGGTTGACCTTGAATTTTACTTTGCGTGCATGCCAGTGACAAGGCTCCCCAAAGATACTTTTGCAGGCTGCAGGGCAACCGCAATTTAGTTGGTCGAGAAGACCGGATTCGATGATCATTTTAAGTACCCGATAGTTCAGTCAACCGAGAGAAAATGACCAATATCCTTGCTCAGCTAAGCTCTCCAAGATAGGGAATGAGGTAACTGACGACATGAATTCTGGAAATGCTCAACTTTTACTGGGTCGTGAAATGTCAAAATTGGCCCGTTATAAATAACAATTCGTTGCCTCATTGGTTATCTTCTCAAGAAATTAGCTTTCGCTGGATGTCTGATTTTGAGTAGAGATTAAATCTGAAAACATGATTAAGGTTGGCATATAATTCCGATGTGATCAACGTAATCAATGCCATATTATTCCGTCAGAAGAAACTCAGATAGTACCTATATGCTCATATAATAATAATGAGACGATTTATATTTAGGTAATAAGTGTAATACATATTACGCAAAATTGTCTAAAGGTTAGTCCGAGTCAGAATTAGGTTATCCAGAAGATAAAAACTGCAGACAGTGAAAAGCGAAAACTTTCGTGTTGGGTTTACGACCTGGAGCGGTCAAGCATTAAGACACCTACTATTACATATTGCATAAAAAGTATTATATTATATTATATTATATTATATTATATTATATTATATTATAGTAGCATAATATAAAATGATAAAATAGGAAGACGTAGGCCAAAGCCAAACCTCAAGTGCGGAATAAGTCTACCTTATACCTATTTCCAAATAGGTGGTCCATATTCCATATAAGTCATGTTACATATATCCCCAAGTTCCAATAATTATTTTTGCTCGAGGAAGATAGAATCTTTAGCATTTCATTGGTGATGGCGCTCTACAGCCAATAATAATAATTTTGATATTTACCATCTCAAATAACTATAACTTCATAGCCATAATCCAAGCATTGCATTGGTCTGTAATTACATTTTTACAATCAATTAAAAATAGTCTAAAGAATGCAGCCTTGTTTTATCGATGAATTTGTCCAAGTAAGATAGAAACTGATATAGATGGATATTTGTGTAAATTGTATATGATGATAAAAAAGATTAAATTATTGTTAAGGATGCAAATTAATATTCTATCTAAATTGTGCCACATAGTGGAATGGAGAGAAGGGCCACAACCCAGGTTATACCCAATCATATCAAAATGAATGAGGTCTACTTCCGGAAGGCAAATGGAATATTTTATTCATCTTGCTTATTGTTGGCGTTTCAAACTTCTGTCAAAACATAAATTAAATTGGCCAGACAAGGGAAAATAAAGTATACCAAGTTATAACGATCCAGTTCCGGTTACAATGCTGGTTACAAAAATACTTCCCGAATGAGAGTCGAACTGATCATGGGTACTTGCTTCTTTTGATCAAAGTCTCTGGAATTGGGAACGTTGGACTGGAAATTTAGCGCTACCTGCGAAATGTGATGGCGTACCATTATGTTAAATTCGTTACAATTAACATTATAAAGTACCACGACCGAACCAGGCTTACCTGACGAGCGACGATGGTCATCATGGATAATAAATCTTTCTTATCCTTGTAAGCAGTTAAGGTTTTGCAAACTGACTGGATGAACCATGATCCCTCCGAAGTATTCCTCCATGAGTAGTATCCTGAACCGAAGTAAAGTAACGTACATAATTATTTAAAAAAAAGCCATCAAAAATATTTAAGACAATTCATTCCCTACCTGGTGCAGTACTGAAAACAACCAACATATCCGCCCGGTTCGGAACAATATAGTTCTTCTCTTTCGGGGAGGCAGCGCTGTCAACTTGAGTTCGACTTTTGAGCATCGTACCTCCATCCAGTTGGTCCCCTCGACACGCCTTTAATATAACCAATTTGATCATAATTACATACATTTACCCATATGCAATTTGGTCTCATCCTGGGACAAAGCGATTTTATAACAGATTATTCCTTACTTGGATGAAAAATATTTTCGGTTTCCCAGCCAGAGTGGGGCAACGGTCGGCTGTGAAAGGGTTCCACAGGTCTTCGGGTCTGTAGTCGGCATCCTCACAGAATATCTTGTCTTGCTCCCCATGGGACAGGACTATTATCATGAGGCAGTCTTCCTGGGAATGGTCTTCCTTTTTAACTATTCATTTGCAAAATTAAAATCAATAAGAATCCTGTCTGATTGTATAAATAACAAAAGCAGTGATACTTTTTTCCTAAATTCACTAACGAGTTTCCAAAACTTCGAACAGCTTCAATCGTTGGAGATCTTTGTGGACAATTACTTCAAAGCCAAGGGCAGCCAGGCACACTTTTAAATTGTGCTCATCCTTATCCGTCCCATGCCGGGCGGATTGGCCATTGCTAAATTTCTTTAATGAAAAATAATGTTTCAAAAATTGTGTCTCATCTCAAGTTGTTCCACTTTAAAAGATAAAACTAAACATGCAAACTTATTTAGAAATTAGTCTACCATGTGGTTAAATATAACTGCCTTGCCCCGTTTGGGATGACGCATATTGTACTGGTCCGAGTCCTTCTCGACAGGCATAAGAGCAACAGGTGGATCTTTCAGGCTATCTAGAAGGCCTTGGGTCCTGAAAATTGTAATTATGACATATAGGTAGTTAAAGTTAGAATAATTAAGTTTCAGCAAAAGCAATTATTAAAATTTATCAAAGGAGTAAAAAATATATTTTACCAGCTTTTGGCATCTGGCATATCTACATTTACATCATTTTCTCCATTGTTCACCTGGATCTGGGGTCCAGCTACATCAACACTGGAGTCCACTTTATCCATTTTGAAAATATTAATTCGATTTCAATACGTAAATTATTCAGTGTTTTAGCCGTCTACAAAAGTCTTTACACTGCAAGTATTTTTTCTATATATCTGAGGGCAAGTCTTCAACTGTGGATATTTTAGAGAGTTCCGATGGGAAAAGGCGTGAACAGAGAATCATACATGAAGTCAGTCGTATCTGAAATGTGTAAAAAGTAGATTTATCTTTCATATTATACGACATTGATAAGTGAGTGTTATAATGATAACTTATCATTATATTATCAATGACTCATTTCACATTTGAACCGTATCATATCGCAATTTCTATGCTTCTGACGAATATTCTGATTTGATTACATTGTACCGAATCGTGATGATGGACTTGGTGCAACGGACAATTTAAAATCATCATGGACATTTATAATTTTCAACTAGAACGGATATTTTATCTTATCAATATTTAATATATTTCAACTTCCAAGTTCATGAAAATGGGTCAAGAGGATGAACAGATCAAATGATCAAGTCGTATTTTTCAAGAGATTTTAGTGTACTGTGCTGGAGAAAGGACAGATTGCATGATTACATGATTTCATGAGATATAAAATCTGTTAATTGATCATTATTATTATTCAGTATTAATCATATCATCCCTTTTATACCAAAAGAGGAACCCTCCGAAAGTAAGATTAACAGGGAAATGTCAAGAGACGACTTTTTAACAAAAGCTAACCTTGAGTTTAAATTAACTAACACAATTGAACTAAAGTGTTCCAGCACTTTTCCATGGAACGACTTGACGATACCTTTACTGGTTATTGATGTCAACCTTAAATTGAAGTATCCTTCAACAATGCATCAACAATCCTAAACCATAATTCTTCATGTCAACTTGTCTATGTTATTAGCAAAATTTTCTTATTACAAACTAAATATCTGAATATCTTTTTTTAATCCCATTTAATTTTCAAGTTGCCCCATATATGTGATTTTGCCTATTTGGATAATAGGGTAAACAGGAATTCAGGAAGTGCAAGAAGCGATATGTTTACGAAAACAAAACAAGTTTCACTTCTCGCCATTGTCAATTGTCGAAAATCATGTCTCATTCCAATTGCATGAACACCAGAACCAGAACACCACTCCTTTTGAGATTTTGTCAACAAGTTATCTAAAAATCATAACCAGATACACGTAATCGTTAGATCCTGCAACAATGCAGTTCGACGAAAGGATAGCGGTACGAGGAACACACGAATGATATGATTTCAACATTATCATGATTACTCCCCAAATTAATTGGGATCATTATTATCATATTATATCATTAAGTAAAAACAAAAGAAGACCTAACCGTAATATGCGTACCTATTTATTTTATGTGTGGAATAACAAATGGTAGAGATCAGATCACACTTAAAATAAGTAAATTTTAGTTTTCAAAAATGTATGCTTGTAATTAAATAGGTAGGCTTAATGGAAACTTGTCATTTACAAAAGGTGGAGCAGAAATGCATTTTGATTTGAATTTATGTCACGGTTCTGGTTCTGAGTGTCACGCAAGCATATTCACTACCATGTGAAGAACAATGACCAGCTTTAAAAAGTTCCTTTCCTTCATTTCCTTAAAAATTGTCAAAACGATCAGGTTCGTTTCATATTCAAGAGAAAATTTAAGTTTATGTAAAAAAAAATATTTTTGTTTCTCTCATTTCATTCGAGAACTTGGGTTGAAGCTGAACCTGAGCTTTATATCATATCACATTTCGGAAGTTGTGAATTTATTGTTGCACAGAATTTTTCTTTTGTTTGTTGACCAGTTTCTTTTAGTTAAAGTGAACTTGACTGGACAAGATATATAAATTTTACAGGACCATGACAATGTCACCTTCGTCCTTCTCGCTGACCTACGGAATCCTGACGCTACTCAGTCTGGGCTTCAGTGTCTCCTGTGAGCACTTCATTGACTTCAGCAGTGGTAGTGGGGCAGGGGTCAGTCCTTACTTGGTATATCCACAGCAGTCATCTCAGCCGTACCTGATTCCGTTCAAAGCGATCGATTCCGTGAAGTACTTGTCTGCCTTGAATAGGGTAAAATGCATATACATAATATGCAATCCTTCAACTTGATATTGAGATAAATATCAACCTCCGCCAAGCCTTCATGACCTAGCCTAAACTTTAATTTATGATAATTTATTCTCCAATTAAAATATAAGTAAAAAGTATTTGTCTCCAAAAATAACCCTTTCATTTCATTTCAGCACAAACGGAGCACCCTTTACGATCTCCCGCGAGTGGAGATGAGGGACCCTGTTGTGGAGTCACTGCCAATGTCACAACGAGGCTATCTGGTTCATCGGGATCTCCCTTTGATTTACTTGTAAATGTAAATGCAAATCGCTTCTGCGTAGAAGATTCTCGATACTGAGTAAAGATCATAGAAATCATGTAAACTTCTCTATCATTTGTTGCTGGTTATATATAGCTGATTGTTTGAGAAGATTGGCAAAGTTGCAAAAATGACATAATATTATCGTTACTATATTCTTAGGTTAGAGTGGCACATATTTTAAGAGGGAATGGCGCTGATATAGATAGATAAAAGTTTAAGATGGGTTAAGATAAGTTGCAAATTGGTTGCAAGTTTGTATATTTATTCACGGGATGAAATAAACTTCTTGATTCTTGAGATGAGATAGTTTATGGCACACGACAAAGTACAATAAATCTAATTGTTAAATATCATATCATACCATATCAATAATCAACATCAACCGACAAGGTTGGTATATCTGTATGTAAAAAATGGAAATATTGTAAGCATCTTTTAAAGTTTATGCTGTAAATATTTTATTGTTAATGCTCGCTATCGGAAAGTCCTTCAATTGTTTGTACATTTACCCTTATCGTTAGTTAAATATATTTACACTTACACTTAATATTTACTCTGTTTAAAAAAAAAGTTAAATAAAAATTAAGTGCAATGCAATTTATGACGTACTTAAGTTAAGTGTTAAGTATAATATGCATAAGTGATCACAAGGAAGGATAGGTAAGCGCTAAAAATGCTTGAGGAAGCTGATGCATCCTTCGGCAAATTAGTTTGAAGGAGTTAATTGATTGCATGTAGGTGAATGAAAGCAAAATGAAGATGTTTAAGAGATAAGAAGGGACTAGCAATTTATCTGCCTGTATTTTGGTGCCTTGAAAGCGGTACAGAATTTTTATGAATTTTTGAATATGATTGAATATGGCAAGTCGCAGAATGATGATTGGTATTAAACTATTAAGGAAGGTTAATTATAAAATAAGGCTGACTGACCGCCTGTGAAAGTAAAGATGATTTGCAGTTTCTTTGCAGGATTCTTTTCTTTATGCTATAAAACCTAGATATAAGAACACTACATTTACTATATTAGCATTGTAAACTTTAGTAGGTACTTATCTGAGATAGACTATCTAGATTTATAAAATGAAGAACCAGCAGGCTTACATTTTGCCTAAAATTAAGTCGGCATAAGTAAAAGTGCCTACTTCATCTCATGCATGTACGGCTTTCATTCACCATTTCACCAAGTCGATCAGTATGAATGCATGTTCCTGTTACTTCTTGCGTGTTGAAGTTGAAATTGAAAATTGAAATATCGTTAATTGAGCTTGAATTTTATATAAAAGTTTTGTATTTTTATTATATGAATTAATAAGCACATATATTTTTAATCTAAAATAGGCAATTTTCAAAATAAAATATTGCTATTATTATGATTCCGGATTAAATTTTGATTTCTTTGCCATTCACTCTCCAGAAAATGATCTGGTATATTTCAATCCTCCATTGTATTTCATGTAGGAAGGCCTTTCAAGAAAGTTGAAATCCATAAATTTAAGGCTTTCTCTTTTTACCCGTTTTCATATCCCGTACTTGCTATTCTGATTGTGATATGATATTCGACCTAGTTATGTACCTACATCCTGTCATAAACTGGGACTTATTTCCCTTTTAGGATTTCCTTATGAATGAGCTCTGTTGTAATTTGTTGGCTTTCTGAAACAATGGATTTCATTCATGATCAATTTCAGGTCAACCGCTGGAACAAAGATTCGAAGCCAAATATAAAGATGAAAGCTAAATAAAAGATTGTCCTATTGGACAACAATGCAATTATTGATTGTTGTTAAATACTCCCGAACTCGGATTTTTAAACCATTTCATATAGAACCTGAGGATGAACGAGTATGGATTGTGTAATTTAATGAGGAATGTGGACAATTTGATTTAGTAACTAAATCTTTAATGTGAAAGAACGGATTTTATTACATAACTCATGTCATATAATAATTATTGATTTGCGTCATCACTTTAAGCGTTGCTTTATGCATTTATTATTATACCCTAATTCCATATTTGGTGATCATTTAATTAATAAATCATTTCCCATTCATATTTGCATTTACCTTTGGGTAAATCTTTAATCATGATCATGACTATATTGACTGATGAATAGCTACCGCAAATTAATTTGACTTTATACTTGACTTTGTAATATAGACATAATGTGCCACACATATTAAGCTATAACAAAAGCCTGCCCTACCATTCAAACACGATCAAATTGTTATCCCAGTCCAGTCCAGACCAAATTATCTACAAACTACATACTTGCAGCACAGTAGTCTAGTCAGTTCAGTTATCCTTATCAATATCAATTTATACCTGTGTGCCTTGTAACAGTTGTAAAAACTGTAACGTCAGAGTCTCAGATCAACCAATAAATATCAATGTCAATAACATTCATTAAATTCCCGGTAATGATTTCATTGTTTACTAATTGTCAATTAATCATATTGACTTATCCTACCTTTGAAAAAAAATCCACAGTCCGCTTAAGTATTTGGACTTGTATATTTAAGTTGACAATAAAGCAACGGTGATCGATATAGACTTATAAAAATGGGCAATTAATGAATTATTTTAAAAAAATAATTTTCATTAAGACTGAACTACCCAGACAAGTTCATACTTCTCAACGATTCCATATACCACAACAACAAATTCAAATTGGCTTCCTTATCATATGAGTCAGATAAGTTTCAAGCTTACTTCAAACTGATATGAAGTGGCAACGAACTAAAATAGGTAGCATTTATCTCTTCAGTTTCAGTTCTTCCGCGTGCCTAGGAAAATTAGATCTACCAGTATAGGTTACTTCATTGTAGTTAGTAATCCACAATCTACGGGGCTTGCAATTGCAATGTGCAGCCCTAGTTTACCAATCACACAACTACAATACGCAGCCATAACTAGAAAAATAAACAAACATACAAAGGAAAACAATTACCCTCCTCATCAACATCTCATCATCTTCTTATAAAAGTGATCAGCGAAGCTTATCGTGCAAACACTTCATTATATTTGTACATCTTCACTTACCTATATACCATGCTGATTGATGATCTTCATTTCATTTCATTTCATTCATCCTCTGCAACAATAATTTACTAGCCACAACCAGCTAACCAGCATCAGCATCACCAACACTTTTACTATTCTAAGATTATAATAGACCATACCAAACCGCCGGCAGTCAGTCTTAAATTATCCGTCTAAAATTCTATTCTAAATTCTAAAACCCAAATAAATGAAGGAAAACTGTCAGTCATAATTGTCTATCTGCGGATTGCAGGTAAGCAAGTCAGCGCATGAGTCTGATCAAAGTACCAAAAATGCTTCATCATAAAATTTAGTTCACTGGGATATGGGATGGTTGAAGGTATGGATTCATGCCCACGCATGCATTCACTCTGTCACGGACGAAAATGAAACTTGTTAATTTAGTTGGTTGTTAAATTGAAGCCTCTCCCCTTGCAAAAATTTGTTGAAATTAGTTTTTTGTAGTTATTTCCTTCAGTATTTTAATATTTAATTTATCATAATATCCTTATTTATCTAGTCTAAAAGTTCAATCACGTAATATGAGATGTTTTTTCCTGGTAGTAAAAATGTTCCCTAAATTTTTCGGGGTTAATAAAACAACAAGTGAATGTGAATTTGTTCCTGGTGAATCCATTTCAGTTTCTACACACATGTCTAAAATCCTTTTACACTTGTTATTTAAAAATGCAAATTATAGAGTCAGTAGAGCAGTGGAGTAGCTAATATTGCAGTGGAAAAAAATTAAATGTAAAACAATTAGTTTTTTTTTGTGAATTTACCCTTTCAACACATTTGATTCATGAATATCATACCATCTCATACCATCCCCTAATTACTATAGGGGAGATTGAAATGAGCTGATAACAATAATAAAATGGTAATCAGTTCACGGTAGGTAGCAATTGCAGAGGAGCTGGCAAGGAGCTTTTGAATGAATTGAATATTTTTGATTAGATTGGATCTGATCTGATCTAAACAAGCCAAGCAAGAGTGGGTCTGTGTGTGACTGTGACAGTT
This sequence comes from Pseudosinella alba, assembly GCA_034700485.1. Lineage (NCBI taxonomy): Eukaryota > Metazoa > Arthropoda > Collembola > Entomobryomorpha > Entomobryidae > Pseudosinella > Pseudosinella alba. The sequence continues at coordinate 10,685 of JAQIXQ010000110.1, forward strand.
TTTCGTCATTGGATCATCATCATCGACAACATCGACGTAATCATTACTTACTGGGTAATAGCAATAGAATAATTGCTCATTAGCTTGTTGAAAAAATAATAATTTTAATCAATCCCGAGCTGGTCGAAAGTATCTGACTGAAAGGCAACGGGTTAAAATTAAAATTCCAATTCCGACATTATTTTAAGGACATTGTCCAAACATGGGTTCTGAAAGTGTAATGGCGGAATGACAAATGACAGTTGTATAAAAAGCAATTAATTTCTCATCTTGACTTGAGTCTTGAGACAATACAACAATTAAGAGCCGAGTCAACCAGCATCAAATATTTAATTTTGGTTGAGATGGGGGAATGAAATCTCAGAATATGTGAATGTGTTGGGTTCGGACTTCGGACTCATTGTCAGGGTACTTTTAACAATAAGGCACTTTTCAATATGAATTGATTGACTTGAACTGGCTTGACTTCGTTCGAAAGTTGACCATTGATCATTGCAGAAACAAAAGGCGAGAGTGGTCTGGTCTGGTCTGAGGTCTGGTCAATCAATATATGAATATGTAATGTGTAGGGACGCAGGGACCTTTGTGACGAATTTTCTGTGTAGGTTCCTCTGCATAATTTTGTCAACAATGAAATGGCATGAGAGCCGAAAATAAAAATAAGGCTAAGGCTAAACATAATCGTTAATTGTTATGTGGATGAGCATTGTTACCCCACCACATATGAAGGGAGCTAAGAGTTAAGGGTAGGCCAGCGGGTATGATTTTACTTACCAAGAAAAGGAAACAATGCACTGCATTCATTTAATATTTAATTCAATTCAAAGGACACTCGCTCACATTCATATTCATAGTCGCAGTTAAAGAGTTGACTTTTGAGTTTGAGTGGGCCCATCATACACAGAATTAATATGAGGAGAGGATTCGTTATACTTACATTACTGTAAATTGCATTGAAAATAAATATTTATTATTTAACATTTACTTATCATTAGTTTTGCTAAAGTAATAACAATTAAACATTCCTCACACGCATAACATCCCATGACTGTATTGACGGGGATGATGATATGATGGCCAACCATTTTGTCATGTTAAAATTCTGAGCATTTTTGACTCTTTGATCTTTGTTGTAATATGGACAGCTCTCGACAGTGGACAGGACAGTTACAATTTGCCACACGAAAAAAATTGTCCCTTCAGTTGAGCACTTGCCAGTGACAAGTTGAGTACTTGTTAGGCTAGTAGACAATCAGGCAGTTTTCTGGCTTCACTTTCAGTCAGCTCAGTTAGAATTGGATATAAAAACTATTCTTCTCTTCGTGGTAAAGCTAATTAAAATTATGTAGGATTCCATTGTGGAAGAAGTCAAGCAAGATTGAAAAATTGCATTTCTTGTTGCATGTTGTCTTGCATCCAACCAATCCAACATAACATTCAACTGCACTTGTTTCGTAATAATTAGCAGGAAAAAACAAGTTGTATGAAATTGTCACATTGACAGTGGCAGGCAGGTTTTGATGTAATTGCGTAAGTCAAGGCATGTTAGCTAACTTTCTAATGCCTAGCAAATTAACTGAAATTGCTGAAGAAAAAATCTGAGAAAATTTGATACTTTCATTTCACATTCAGAGAAGTTGGCAGTTGGCAGTTAGTAATAAATTGCATAAGCAATGCTTGATTGATTCAGGGACTTTACCAATTTAAAGTAATTAATGCTGAAAAATAATTGTAACAATTAACGATTTTTAGTAATTAAAAAAAATATTACTTTATTTCCAGGCTGTCTTTTCTCCATTAGCCAGTGACAAATTACTGTGATCATTATTTCAACATCCCGTATACCAATCTGTGTGATTGATGGAGCATCCAGTTTTAAGTGAAAAAGTTATCGTCGTTGAGTTGTTCGAATAAAACTTTTATATGGATGGAGTGACAGAATAAATTCCTTAAAAAGTATTTACTACACAATTTGGACCAAATCATTCCCCTCCGCTAACTAAAAATGGAGACCACCCTGGGAAAGAACTACCTGGGGATAGTGGACTACATCGTTGTAGGGGCCACCCTCCTCTTCTCCCTCTTCATCGGGATCTACTACGCCGTCAAGGGACGGAAAACGACAAACAATGAGGAGCTCTTAACAGGTTCCAGGCAAATGGGCGCCATCCCTGTGGCAGCCTCCATGCTTGTTTCCTACTTATCCGCGATAACCATCCTGGGCTATCCGGCAGAAGTGTATTCTTACGGTTCTCAAGTGTTCCTCTTGACCCTGATGGGGCCTGTGACGACCATCATCGCAATCTACTTATTCGTTGGGGTCATGTATGACTTGAAGTTGACCAGTGCCTACAAGTACCTGGAGTATAGATATGACTCCATCGCAGTGAGATGGATGGGGTCGCTGATTTTCATTGTTCAGCTTTTACTTATCAGTGGGATCGTGATGTATGCCCCAGCCATAGCGCTGGAGACCATGATGGGCCTTCCCGTGTATATCTCTGTGATTGGGATTGCCATTTGTGGGACCATCTATACCAGCATTGTTAGCATTTAAAAAAAATTAAGAATTTAGCTAGGTAATTACGATTTGTTCTACTATTAGCTGAGTTTACTTTTGATGATATTTTAGGGAGGGATCAAAGCAGTCGTGTGGACCGACGTGTTCCAATTCATAATGATTTTTATTGGGATGGCGGCCATCGTTGGGAAGGGCTTGCACAGTGCCGGAGGCTTCACCAGCGCATTCGAGATTGCTGAGCGAAGGGGAAGACTGGAATTGTTTAAGTATGTCCATATTCATGTTCATAAAAAATATTTAAACCGTCTTCAAGAAAATAATCTGACAATTAGATTCCAGTTTTCTTTGCATTGTATTTTGTAATATAATCAATCAACTTCAGGAAATTTTGGGGTATTTGGGGCACCCTGAGAAACTCCAAAATTCTCATTCTTCTTTCACTTTGCTTTAATTCTTCTGTTGGAACAAAAGGATGAGGAATTTTTTATAGTTTTACCTTTATCCTTTCCAATAGTTGGACAATTGACCCATTCATGAGGCACAACTCCCTCAATATTATGTTAGGGAATGGGTTTGCCGGCTTGTTTTTCGTTGTCCACCAGCCAGTGGTGCAGCGCTATTGCAGTCTGCCCAGTTTCAAAGATGCGGTCAAGTCCATCCTGTGGAGTTATATTTTTGGGCTGGTCACCATCGCTCTAGTCATTTTAACTGGGATTTCCATATTTGCGGCTTATGCGGATTGTGACCCGTTGACCTCGGGACAGATCCAGAAGGCGGATCAAATCGTTCCTTATTTTGTTATCAAGGAGTTGGCTTTCATTCCGGGAATGATGGGGTTGTTTGCTGCAGTGGTGTTTAGTGCAGTGCTCAGGTAAGAATAAAAATTTACATATTGATCTAATGAAACTCAAGCTCATTAAGAAGGCAGACTCGTAGTAATTAACGATTAATTTAACCCGGGATTTTTAGTACCATCTCATCCACACTCAACTCCTTGGCTGCGGTGACATGGGAGGATTTTTTGGTCAAGATTTCATGCTTCCGCAATATGGGAGATTTTGCTCAAGCAACCACCTACAAAATTTTATGTAAAAATACTTCTGACGAAAAACATATATTGAATAGGCTATGCATGTTTCACTGAGCTGTTATAAAATTAGCTAATTATTCCATTATTGTTTTTTTCGACTTTTCAGCAATTATGTATGGCTGCATCATTGTCGTCCTTGCATTCTACGCTGAGCACTTGGGCTCCATCTTCCAAGCAGCGATTACAGTGGTCACCACCGCGGTGAGCATCCAAGGCTCCGTGTTCCTCATGGGAATCTTCCTCTCCTTTGTTAACAAAATTGTGAGTAAAATGTTTAGCCTTTTTCTCTAATTTTGCTAAACTGTTTTTTTTACACGGAACAGCTATTTTGTTTTGATACGGTACATTAATCATAATTGGTTTGCATTGTTAATTGTTCAGGGTGCACTGGTCGGAATGATTACTGGAATAATCCTGATGGGCTTCCTGAGCGTGAACTCATTCATCCTCCAGAAACAATACAGTTTCCAGCCCAAGCTCAACTTCTCCACGGAGGAATGCTCGGATGAGATTTATATGGAATTTGGGATTAATGGAACCTTGTCTGGAGGGCAATCCACTCTAAGACCGGCATCTGAATTGTATGACGAACTTAATTAAATATTAACCTTAATTTTAATAATACTTTAGATATTAATTGCATGTTCCTTTCTGATTTGAAGGGAGTGGCCAGCCAAGATGTTCACCGTTTCCTACATTCTCTATCCCTTGATCGGTGGAATAATCACGATTTCAGTGTCCATCATTTTCAGTCTCCTGACAGGAGGTAATAGATAAAATTGGATTGGATTGTAATTAGCAATTTTGAGTAAATAATTCATACTTGAATAATTTTCTTTTGAAATATAGGACGCCATGAAGCTTACCTCGTCAAACCAGAATACTTACATCCGTTGGTGAGACCCAGAAAAAATAAAGTGAGCCATTATAACAACAACGGCATCCCCAAAATTACAAAGATTACCCACAACACGGAAGAGAAAATTAACATGGGATTTAGCCCGGATCCGGAAGTTCATAAACATGAGGAGGCTCATCTTTAGCTCTACAGCTCCTCGAAAAAAAAAGAACTGAATTACAAAAAAAAATGAGAAGATTGCTTAATCATATAAAATAATATATTTACTCCGCCGACTCGGATAAATCGATAGTTAATTGACAATGACATTATTTAAGACATGATACGATACATTTTTAAAATAAGTTGATAAGTTTAATACGATACTTCTTTTGTAAATAGATGTTATTTTCGGGGGTTGGGGAAGCAAGGTGGGAATTAAATACTTAAGTTAATTAGGCTTATATCTCTGTTGCATTGCATGCTCTGTACCTTTGTAAGAAATAGAAAGAAAAAAATAAACTGGATAGAATGATAATTATTTATGTTGCTTTGATTTGGCTAAAGCGCATCTTAATTCAGTCAGAGCTGTCTGGATGCATATATCAGAGATTAATGTTGGCTAATAGTAATCCTGTTTTACCCTACATTCAATTCAAAATTAGATGATTTATTACGATACATACATGGACATTAGAGTTAGAGCAAAGTTGGGGCAATATGAATAACCACAAATAAACAACACTCGGAAAATGCCCTTTATTTTAGCTTCATTTTATTTTTATTTAAAGTTACACTTCCTCCCACTATTACTTTGACAAATGCCTACAAAAAAATAACAGCGGACATGATTTTAGGTGACGTATTTACATTTTTCTATCGTAGGTTAAATAAATAAATACCAAACCAGTTAAATTTTTGTAAGATACAAAATACTACACACATATATAACCAAGCATCATTATATAACCACTCAAAACTAGTTTAAACAGTAACAATATGGTTTGAGCTGGATGATATTCCGAACGCAGTGACTTTGATTCCCATACTGATTGGTCCTAACTACCGGACCTCGAACATTCCAACCTCCACCAAGTCCACCATCACTCTCTATTGAAACCAAAGCTTCAAATTGTCCACCTCCAGGCTTAGTTTCCAATGTGATTGTATAACCGTTCCAAAAGGAATCCTCTGGGTAACCAACTCGACTGACCATGCTCACCTTGTTCAACTCGAGGATAGCACAGTCTGGGGAGGTGGTGTCGGTGATATTGGCAATGTTGACTTCAATGAGGGAATTGATGTGGGAGACTGCAAGCTTCGCTTTCCCAACAGCATCAATTTCCGGATCTGACACATTGGCCACTTCCATGTAAGTGCAGGAGCAAAAGTTCATCATAATCCAGGCCATTTCACATGTGCGAAATTCTGGAACTGGAAGGAACAGACTGATTCCTTGTGGCAAGTTTCTTCCAAGATGAAACAAATCATTCTCCCTCTTCAAGAGCTTCCGGTTTTCAATCATGTCCAGGTTCAGGATTTCCTTAAGGGTCTGATGCAAATCATATGTGGTTACTAGCTTGTCTGCATTGTAGAGAAGGTTCTTGTGGGCCCGACTATACTTGATCTTGAAAGACTCGGGAAGCACGAAGTAGAGTACTGGGAGGCGTTCCTCCAACTGACCTTGAATTGTATTCCGTATGGCATCCAACCGCACTCCATGGTCGCCCATGAGAATAAATATGGTGTTATTGAGATGCCCGGATCCCTTCAGCCACCGGAGGGATTCTAGTAGATGGGGATCTCCAAGTCCAGCAGTGTGGAGGAAATCATGAGTCAATGGCGTGCTCCAGGAAATCCCAAAGAACTTCTTCTTGTTTCGGCTCATCGTGTCCACATACTTCTCCATATACTCCAGGAGGACCTGGAAGGTGAGGCGGGGGCCATAACATGGGTACGTTCTAAAATTAGAATCGGAATGGGAATAGAAATAGTAGTCTATTGGATGCCCTTGCAAGAAAGGGGCGGAGCCATCTTCAGAGATCATGGTGTAGTAGCCTTGCTTGGAATACTTTTCCCAAATGAGGGGGCAGTTATTATCGACATCGGTCTCGTCACCATATTCGGTGAGCATTGGCATAATATTATCAATTGTATTCTCTAATTGAACCAATTTCAAAAATGGACTAAAATTATTTTCTTACTAAAAATGATTGAAATTGTGTTTTTTTATTCTGTAGCTGTAACTGTACCTCCAACTTTGTTATATCCAAACATTTCCACTGCATCCAACTCATTCTTTAGGAAGGAGTAGCTTTGCGGCATCGTCCTCAAAAAATTCAGCCTGGACATCCCATCCATCCCAAATATGACAACATTGAATTGGTCCTCCATTTCCTTCGTCCCGTTACTCGGCTTCAAATGGGCGAAAGAGTGCATATCAGCCAGAGTTTCTGTTTGGTTTTGGCCTTTCCGTTTGCAAAAGATGGAGATCAACTCATGTTCATCCGGGATTTTAGTTTCGGCGGTGAGGGACACGGGGAAACATTGAGGATAATCCCTAAAAATAAAAGTAAGTAATATACATATTTAAACATGCATCCTCAGTCTTTAAAATAATTAAGTTATGGCTCATAGTGTACTAATTTAGCAAATACATAAAGATTATTCCCATACGTTTCATTGGCACTTTCACTAGCCACCGTTCGATAGCAGCAGGACTCGTACCCTTCATCTCGGAAGTAGTCCTGTCCCTTTGCTGGGACGATTGTGGACTGAACAGTGGAATTGAAGAGAAGGGGATAGTTCGCTGTGCAGTTATATTCCTGTGGGATGTATACACGGTCCACGTGGAATTGAATGGACTCGTGAAAAGGTTCCAGTTGGGGGATGGGGCAAGCGGGATACTGCTTCTGTTTGATGAACCCGTTGCCGACTTGGGTTGATTTGGTACTTTGGCTGGAAATGCTGGAACTGCTCACTTCCGCTTCCTTCGTTGATAAATCCTCGGCCTTGCCTTCTTGATGGGGTTTGAATCGAATATAGACATTCCTCTCTACCATTCCCCTGAATGAGTCATTTTGGTAGTAGATGAGCCCAATGGTTAGAAGGAGAAGACCGGCGAGGAAGAGAGGTAACCGTCTTTTTATTCTGGTGCCCCCACCATGTCCAGTTTCAGGAGGCGTCTGTGCCAGCAAAGGCGTTTGAAGGGTCATGGCTTATCTCGGGCTCGTTACGACGCGACTTTTAGTGTTTGGACTCAGTCAGTACCTCGCCACAACACAACAAAATGATTTACTTTGAAATGCCGATATTGACAATAATCACTACAAATTAATCTAATTCCAAACTTGGTCGGAAACCCCAAAATCCTAATCGCTGAACAGAATACTGAATAATCAAAATAAAATAGTTTTATTCTCATCAATCATTGCTTGGGGTTCAATCAAAATCAAACCTAAATTCAAACTTGGTCATGGTCATGTGCTGTGATTGGATAGGATCAAGTTGGGGCGAATATTTAAATTATTGCCGACATAATTTAGTTTGCATGCACCCGTGCCAAAATACTAAATGCATGTGCTTTCTTTTATCTATTGCATTGGTTAATTTGCTATTCCTAATATTTTTATGTACATAAAATTGAATACTGTTTATTTTAAACTGTAAACTGAATCTACTAATTAGGATCACTAGGATGAAGGATTGTATCGATCAAATGAATATGATGATATATCACCTCATTGGATCAAGGAGCGGAGTGTTACCAGTTACCAGTTACCATTATGCCTTGCCTAATGATTTGTGGAATGATATTGATATTGTTAAGCACTTAAATATAGAAAATACTGCTCTTCTAACCAAACTTGAAGGACTTGGAACATTAACTTAAACTATATGGTAAATGTGGTACTGATATCCTTAAATTAAGAAAATCTTACCCACTAATGATAATTATTATAAATAATTAGATGGAAATAGAAGCACATATCTGAGATATGATATCTCATGATGAGCTTTGAACGTTACAATTTCATTTGAAATAATGAAGTAAAATGATAAATTGACAAATTACGGAGGCCATCTAAAATGAAAATTTGAGCAAAGTTGGGGCAAGATGAATAACAACTAGCAAACAACTCTCAAAATCAAAATGTATAATAATCTTTGGCTTCTTTGTGATTTACTAAAAGTTACCTTTCCTGTTACAGTTTCTTTGATTAACTCAAGCTAAAAAAATAACAATAAACTGAATTTTAGCTTCCGTACTTGCATTTTTAAAGTGTAGTTGAATTAGATAACATTTATTAAGTAACAACTTTAACGACTACTCTAAACAGTAACAATATGGTTTGAGTTTGCTATCCTCAACACAATGACTCTGCTTCCCATACCGATTGGTCCTTACAATAGGATCTTTGGCAGTCCAAGATCCTTCATGGATATCTCTCTCGATCATAGCTTCAAATTGTGCTCCTCCCGGTCTAGTTTCAAAGTTGATTATATAACCTTTCCGTTTATCCGGTGAAAAGCCAGCTCGACGAGCTATGCTCACCTTGTGCAGATCAAGACGGGCACAAGGGGGATTGGTGGTGGTGGTGGTGCCATTGCCTTCCAGAATGGAATTGATGTGGGAGACTGCAACCTTCGCTTTCCCAACAGCATCAATTTCCGGATCTGAAACCTCGACCAATTCCGCGTAGGTGCAGGAGCAAAAGATCATGTCAATCCCGGCCATTGCACATGTGCGAAATTCTGGAATGGGAAGGAACAGACTGATCCCTCGTGTTAAGTTTCTTCCAAGGCGAGACAAGTCATCTTCCCTCTCCAGCAATTTCCTCCTCCCAATCATTTCCAAGTTTAGAATTTCTTTAAGGCTCTGATGCAAGTCGTATGTTGTTATAAGCTTGTCTGCATTGTAGAGAAGGTTCGCATAGGCTCTCTTATACTTCATCTTGAAAGACTGGGGAAGGATAAAGAACAGGAACGGGAGCTGATCCTCCAATTGACCTTGAATTCTACTCCGAATGGTGTCCAACCGTGATCCATGGTCACTCATCAAAATAAAAATTGTCTTGTCGAGGTGCCCGGATCCCTTCAGCCATCTGAGGGACTTTAAAAGATGAGGATCTCCAAGTCGAGGGGCGTTGATGTGCTCATGAGTCAGTCCCGTGGCCCAGGTGAACTCAAAGAACTTCTTCTTGTTCCGGCTCATCGTCTCCACATACTTCTCCATATAGTCCAGGAGGAATTGGAAGGTGAGACGGGGGCCATAGCAGGTATACGAGGAAAAGCTCATATCGGCGAAATGGTTAAGGGGACGGAAATAGTAGTCCGTTGGTTGTTGACTGAAATGCCAACCCAAAAGGGAAACATGGGAGCAGTCTTCAGAGGACATTGTGTAGTAGCCCTGTTTGGAATACTCTTTCCAAATGAAGGGACAGTCCTCCATACTCCATTCATTCAGGCATTGGAGCTCATTGGGCATCCCTCCCATGAGCATTGGGAATAAATTTGGCTCTGAGTTCTCTATTTGGAAGAAGAATTTTAATATGCTCAAAATATAATTGTGATAGAAAACTTAATTGAAATTACTAATTTTAACTCTGTAGCTCAAGATCATGTACCTCCAACTTTGTTATATCCCAACATTTCCACTGCCTCCATCTCATTCTTTAGGAAGGAGTAGCTTTGGGGCATCGTCCTCAAGAAATTCATCCTGGACATGGCATCCAACCCAAATATGACAACATTGAATTTCTCCTCCATTTCCTCGTTACTGCTCCCATTCCAGCTCGGCTTCAAATGGACGAACGCATGTACATCAACCAGGGTCTCTTCTGGGGAGCTGTTGTTTTTGCAATATATCGCGATATACTCATGTCCTTCCGGAACTTTAGTTTCGTTTGTGAAATGCAAAGGAAAACATTCGGGGGACAGGCTTAAAGTAAAAAATGTATACATAATAATAAGTCAGTCTTTACTTAATTTTGACTAATATTTAACTTTCATTTCTAACCATACATTTCTTTGCAATCTGGATGGTCCGCTGATTCGTCTCTTGTCACCGTTCTATAGCAGCAGTACTCGTACCCTTCATCCCAGAAGTAGTCCGGCCCCCTTGCTGGGATGATCGTGGAGTGGAGCGTGGAGTTGAAGAGAATGGAATGGTTCTCCATGCAGTTATAACCCGCTGGGAGCTCCTTGTTGTTCACAAGGTCTTGAATGGATTCGTGAAAAGGTTCCAGTTGGGGGATGGGGCATGCGGGATACTGCTTGATTACCCTTAATAATGACTCATTGACGTAGTAAATGAACCCAAGGGTGAAAAGGAGAAGGCCGGCAAATACGACACCTAACCGTCTCTTAAACCAACGTGCAGTTTTAGTAGGCAACACTGCCAGCAATCCAGCTTGAAGGCACATGGTTATCTCGGGTTCTTTACGCAGCACTAGCACTACGTAGATTGGACTCACACAAAGTGGATGTCACAATTCGTCGGCACGACACAACAAAACGATTAACTTTGATAAAAGTCTTTTAAAAAGACGACTGATGAGATATAGACAATAATGATATCAATTTGATTGAAAATCTCTATAACTCTAATGCAAACTTTTCCAAAAACCCCTAAATCAAAATGGCTGGGCAAAATAAAAATCAAAACAAAAAAGTTCCATTGCTTAATTCCTCATCATTTTGTTGGACTATAGGATCAGTTTGGTGCGAATATTTAAACTTTACTTAATTTAATTTACATGCACCCATGCAAAAACTAAAAGCATGCGCTTTTTTAGTGCATTAATTATTTATTATGGTTATCATCAACATGATAATTTTTTTAATGCAATATGTAATTGCATTCAATTTGAATCAAATATATTGCTTTAGCTATATATAAAAAAGTGGATTATGTATTCGATTATGTAAAATGTAACAATCATTGAATGTACATCTTATCACGTTTAAAATTGGACAGTGCCATTTCATCTTACAACAATTAAAAATAAACATACATAATAGGTATCTAACTCTAAATCTGTATTTCCCCTTAATGGGACGATACTTAATACAATACCCTACAAATATGTTTTTTAGTAAAAAATATATATGGTAAAATCGATTTTTTTTTGTTGACTGTTAAAATACGTTAAAATCATCTAACAATGTTTAAATAAAAAATAAAAATGGTCGATTATACGATTAAGCCATACATTATTTTTTTCTGTATAATGGAATATTGTTATATTGCAATTTTCTTTAAGTATCATATTCCAAATTCCAAGCTCGGACCACGGCCGGAACGGGTAATGATTCTTGTCGGGATGAAAGACGATGCTGATTTTTAGCAATACCACGAACGTCCCTCCCCCCGGCGGTCGGGTAACATCATGGACCGTGCGTATGCGTAGACTTCGCAACGAGGAATTTTCTCGCTGAGAGCTTTCTTCATTTTATCTGCCATCTATAAAAATTAGCAAAGAATATTACAATTTGAGGAATCTAGAATTATAGTTTACTAGCCATGTTGCCTAAATAGAGATAATAGTGAAACGATAAATTAATGAATTCCAGTCGAATTGCTAATATTACACCTTACCTGAGAGCTAAGTCGAATATATTGAAGAGTTTCCATTTTGAGGAAACCGTTTAGTGCCAAGAAGTCCATTAGTCTTGTTGGATAAAATTCCCCATCATTGTCCATCACGAAGTTTCTCAAGCCTGGAAGCAGAAGAGATCATTTTGAATTATTTGAAATACATAGTGACATAAATTCCAAATTGACATAGTGGGTGATATGATCTAAGATCAATGATGGTACCTTTAAGCCAAGTTATATTTGGACGAGTTGTAGCCATCTCCGTCAACTCAACTCGTTGCTCCCCCATATCCTCCACATACAGTCTTATTCCAGTCACTCCCTCATCCGTGAGCAGGTCCCCACTGACATGGAGATGGACCAGGTTCCTCCAGTGTTCACAAATTATAGAAAACTGCTTATCGTTCAGGATCATGTTCACTCTCTCCACATTGGGCATCCACTTGACTAAATTCCGAAGGTCATCCTCCCTTATGATAAAGTCAAACCGGAAATCCGTCAAGTGGACAAGGCGCATCTGGGCCAACTCGGGTTCCCAAGTGTTATACACCATCGTAGTGGGACTGGGACAATGGGGTGGCCGAGTCTCAACGGTGCGAACATGGAGGGTTAGTTTAAAAAAATCCATATTTTTGCAGAGTCTATCCGAAAGATAAAACTCCTGAAGATTTTCCAAGTGGATCCCAAATGGAAATCTGGAATAAGGTTTGGAAATGGGTCCTCGATAAGCATTCAGTACTTTGAGCCCCCTCCCATAAACGTCCAGGATGTCCTTGATTATTGTAGCTACTGTATCTACCTCCATGTCAATGGTCAGGTATTCCAGTGGGAGCTGGAGCTCTCGGAGGAGCGTACTCACCCCGGGGTAGACCTCTTCTTTGGCGTAGTAGAGTGAGGCATAGGTGAGGTAGTTTTATTCTCATCCATCATTTGTTGGGAGGTCCATCAAAATCAAACCTAAATTCAAACTTGGTCATGTGCTGTGATAGGATCACGTTAGGACGAATATTTAAAGTTTAAATTGCCGATAATTTAGTTCGCACGCACCCGTGCCAAAATACTAAAAGCATGTCGTGCTTTATTTTAGTACACTGGTGAACTGGCTATTCCAATCATTTTTATGTACATCAAATTAAATATTATTGCTTAAACTGACTCCAGTAGGATATAGGATTATCAGTTGGATCGATCGAACGAATTCTCTTCATTTAATTAACTTAATTAAAATAATGTATTGAAGCTATTTCGATATCCCTAATAAATCCTAATTAATTATTCCACATATCCTCATTCCGAAATATGAATGCCCGAGGGAGCGGAGCGTTACCATTATTATGCCTTATATGATGAGATGCGGAATGAGAAGCACTTAAGCACATAAATATGGAAAACACTGCTCCTCCAAACAAACTAGAAGGACATACTTTCTGGAACATATAGTAAATACGGTACTGATATCCTTACTTAAGAAAATCTCACCCACTAATGCTAATTATAAAAAAATAAATAAATGGAAATAGAAACACATATCTCATAATGAGCTTTTTTAACTGAAACTGTTACAATTTCATTGGAAATAAAGTAAAATGGTACTAATGCGAGAAATGACGCAGGCCAATTGTCAGAAATGGAAATTAGAGCAAAGTTGGGGCAACATGAACACTGCAAACAAACAACTCTCGGGATGGATAATTATCTTTGACCTCTTTATTTATTAAATATTTCCTTTCCTGGTAAGATTATTTTGATTAACTCAAGCTAATAAGTACGGAATTTAGTACCATGCTAATAAGTACTTGCATTTTAAAAGTGCAGTTGAATTATTAAGTGACAACTTTTACAACTACTGTAAACAGTAACAATATGGTTTGAGTTTGCTATCTTGAACACAATGACTTTGATTCCCATACCGATTGGTCCTTACAATAGGATCTGTGGCAGTCCAAGATCCTCCATGGATATCTCTCTTAATCATAGCTTCAAATTGTGCTCCTCCCGGTCTAGTTTCAAAGTTGATTATATAACCTTTCCGTTTATCCGGTGAAAAGCCAGCTCGATGAGCCATGCTCACATTATGCAACTCGAGGTGGGCACAAGAGTGATTGGTGGTAATGATGCTGTTGATGTTGACTCCCAGAATGGAATTGATGTGGGAGACTGCAACCTTTGCTTTCCCAACAGCATCAATTTCCGGATCTGAAACCTCGACCAATTCAGCGTAGGTGCAGGAGCAAAAGATCATGTCAATCCCGGCCATTGCACATGTGCGAAATTCTGGAATGGGAAGGAACAGACTGATCCCTCGTGTCAAGTTTCTTCCAAGGCGAGACAAGTCATCTTCCCTCTCCAACAATTTATTTCCCCCGATCATTTCCAAGTTTAGAATTTCTTTAAGGCTCTTATGCAAGTCGTATGTTGTTATCAGCTTGTCTGCATTATAGACAAGGTTCATATATGCTCTCTTATACTTTGTTTTGAAGGAGTCGGGAAGCACAAAATACATGAAAGGGAGGCGATCCTCTAATTGGCCTTGAATTCTACTTCGAATGGAGCCCGACCGTGATCCATGGTCGCTCATCAAAATAAAAATTGTATTGTTGAGGTACCCGGATCCCTTCAGCCATCTGAGGGACTTTAAAAGGTGAGGATCTCCATGTCGAGGGGCGTTGATGTGCTCATGAGTAAGCCCCGTGGCCCAGGTGAACTCAAAGAACTTCTTCTTGTTCCGGCTCATCGTCTCCACATACTTCTCCATGTAGTCCAGGAGGAATTGGAAGGTGAGACGGGGGCCATGGCAGGTATACGAGCGAAAGTTGGTATCGGCGAAATGGTTAAGGGGACGGAAATAGTAGTGCGTTGGTTGTTGTTTGAAATTCCAACCCAAAAGGGAAACATGGGAGCAGTCTTCAGAGGACATGGTGTAGTAGCCTTGTTTGGAATACTTTTTCCAAATGAAGGGACAGTCAAGAAAGTCGCTTCCACAATTGAAATCACTGGGCATCCCGGACATGAGAAGTGGGAACATGTTAGGGACCGTATTTTCTAATTGGAAGAATCATGAATAATGAATATACATTCATCTATTGTCCTAAATAAATTCATTTACACTTTTACCTAATGTTTTAGTATATAACCGGAACTGTAGCCAAATACCTCCAACTTTGTTATATCCCAACATTTCCACTGCCTCCATCTCATTCTTTAGGAAGGAGTAGCTTTGGGGCATCGTCCTCAAGAAATTCATCCTGGACATGGCATCCAACCCAAATATGACAACATTGAATTTCTCCTCCATTTCTTTGTTTCTGTTCCTATTCCAGTTCGGCTTCAAATGGACGAACGCGTGTACATCAACCAGGGTCTCTAATTGGGAGCTGTTCTTTTTACAATATATCGCGATAAACTCATGTCCATTCGGAATTTTAGTTTCGTTTGTGAAATGCAAAGGAAAACATTCTGGGGATAGGCTTAAAATAATAAGAAAAATAATTGCATATATAATAATAAGCGTCTTTCAAATAATTTGGACTCATACTCATATTTTACTTATTCAGCAAATAAATACAAATCCATACATTTCTTCGCAATCCGGATTGTCCGCTGATTCATCTCTCGCCACCGTTCGATAGCAGCAGTACTCGTACCCTTCATCCCGGAAGTAGTCCGGCCCCTTTGCTGGGATGATCGTGGACTGGAGCGTGGAGTTGAAGAGAAAGGGATAACCGCAGTTATAACCCGGTGGGGGTTCCTTGCTGTCCACAAGGTCTAGAATGGATTCGTGAAAAGGTTCCAGTTGGGGGATGGGGCATGCGGGATATTGCTTGATAGCCCCGGTACCTACGTGGGGGGTAATCCGGAATAATAATGACTCATTGAAATAGTAAATGACCCCAAGGGTGAAAAGGAGAAGGCCGGCGAATACGACACCCAACCGTCTTTTCACATTGATGCCCCCACAACGTGCAGTTTCAGTAGGTAGCACTGCCAGCAATCCAGTTTGAAGGCACATGGCTATCTCGGGTTCCTCACGCAGCACTACTTGGCTTGGACTCGTTGAAGGGTTGTGTGTCACAAAGTGGATGTCACAATTCGTCGGTACGACACAACAAAACGATTGTCTTTGATAAATTAAGTCTTTTAAAAAGTCTGATGAGATATAGACAATGATGATGATAACAATTGATTGAAAATCCCTAAACCTCTAATAATTACAAATTCGAAAACCCCTAAATCAAAATGGCATGGCAGAATAAAAATCAAAACAAAAAAGTTCAATTGCATAATTCTTCAGCATTTGCTGAAATTCAATCACAAACAAATTCAAATTTAGTCATTCATGATTCATAATGTACTGTGCACTGTAGGATCATCTTGGTATATACGAATATTTAAACTTTACTTTAACTTTACTTTGCGCGCATGCTCTTTTTTGGTGCATTAATTATTTATCATGGTTATCAATAGTTAGTTATCATCAACAGGATAATTTTTTTAAATGTTATAATTAGTGGATTTTGTATTCGATTTTGTAAATTGTGGCAATCATTGGATGTACATCTTATCACATTTAAAATTGGACAGTGCCATTTTATCTAACAACAATTAAAAATTATAAACATATATTTGCATATAGGTAACTCTAAATCTTTATTCCTCCTTAATGGGACGAAACTTAATTCTATATCATCCAAATATGTTTTTTAATAAAAAATATATGGTAAAATCTTTTTTGTTGACTGTTAAAATACGTTAAAATCATCCATCATGTTTAAATAAAAAATTAAAATGGTCCATTATACGAATTAAAGAATACTTTTTTTTCTGTATAATGGAATATTGCTATATGGAATTTACATTCTTTAATAATCATATTCCAAACTCTAAGCTGGGAGTCCCAGCCTGGGACCACGGAACGGGAAATGATTCTTCTTGGGAAGAAAGACAAGGTACAGGTAGATCTTTAACAATACCACGAACGTCCCCCACGGCGGTCGGGTAACATCATGGACCAAGCGTAGACTTCGCAATGAGGAATTTTCTCGGCGAGAGCTTTCTTTGTTTTATCTGCCATCTACAAAAATTACCAAAGAATGTTATAATTTGAAGAATTTAGAATTATAGATAGTTTACTAGCCATGTTGCCTAAATAGTAATAGTGAACGGTAAATAAGGAATATGAATTACCTGCGAGCTAAATCGAATATACTGAAGAGTTTCCATTTTGAGGAAGCCGTTTAGTGCCGAAAAATCCATTAATCTTGTTGGATAAAATTCCCCATCATTGTCCATCACGAAGGTTCTCAAGCCTGGAAGCAGAAGAAGTTATTTTAATTATTTGAAATATGAAATTGTGACTTAGGTTAACTTTCAGAGAGCATAAATTGATATGGGTGATATGATCTAAGATCAATGATGGTACCTTTAAGCCAAGTTATATTAGGGCGAGTTGAAGCCATCTCCCTCAACTCAACTCGTTGCTCCCCCATATCCTCCACATACAGTCTTATTCCACTCACTCCTTCATCGGTTAGCAGGTCCCCACTGACATGGAGATGGACTAGGTTCTGCCAGTGTTCGCAAATTATAGAAAATTGCTTATCGTTCAGGATCATGTTCACCCTCTCTACATTGGGCATCCACTTGACTAAATTCCGAAGGTCATCCTCACTTATGATAAAGTCAAACCGGAAATCCGTCAAGTGAACAAGGCGCATCTGGGCCAACTCAGGTTCCCAAGTGTTATACACCATCGTGGTGGGACTGGGACAATGGGGTGGCCGAGTCTCAACGGTACGAACATGGAGTCTTTTGAGATTTGGAGTGAGTTTGAGGAAATCCATATTTTCACAGAGCCTGTCCGAAAGATAAAACTCCTGGAGATTTTCCAAGTGGATCCCAAATGGGAATCTGGAATAAGGTTTGGAAATGGGTCCTCGATAAGCATTCAGTACTTTGAGCCCCCTCCCATAAACGTCCAGGATGTCCTTGATTATTGCAGCTACTGTATCGACCCCCATGTCAATGGTCAGGTATTCCAGGGGGAGCTGGAGCTCTCGGAGGAGCGTACTCACCCCGGGGTAGACCTCTTCTTGGGCGTAGAGTGAGGCAGAGAAGACATCCAAGTTCTTGATTGCCAACTTGCGACTGTCCTTCCTCCTTATGATCTTGATTGCCTTGAGCATCTGCTCCCCGGCATCGTCCAGGTCGGCGTTGTAGAGCTTGAGGGAGGTCAGTCTTGGAAAGTGGGAGAGGAGCTCCATCCACGTTACGGGGAGGGGCTCATGGTCCATGTCGATGGTGAGGCACCTCAAATTGGGGTGTTCTCCGTAGCGGGGCTCCTGATACTCTTCTTCCTCCGGTGGGGGATCCAGGACGGTGATCTTATAGTCTTTCAAAACCAACCCCCGAAGATTTGGAAAGGTGTTGTAGATCACTTTGCGGAAGCCCTCAACCCCGTAAAAGTAGCATTCATTCAGGATCAGGCGAGTGATGGTGTTGGCACATATTAGCAAAAACTGGTCGATAAGATCTTG
The DNA here is from genome assembly GCA_034700485.1 of Pseudosinella alba. Classification (NCBI taxonomy): domain Eukaryota; kingdom Metazoa; phylum Arthropoda; class Collembola; order Entomobryomorpha; family Entomobryidae; genus Pseudosinella; species Pseudosinella alba. The sequence goes on from JAQIXQ010000110.1 coordinate 29,267, forward strand.
ACTCCTCCTGAACTCCCACTCCCTCAAATAGAAGGACTTGTAGGGCTTCTGCTCACACTGGTTCTTGGTGTTCTCCGCAAACTCAAAGAATTTCTGGATGTTGCTCACGAATGGGCTGTCATCCGGGTCGTCGCTGAAAGTCCAAAATCGTGGGCTACTGATGTAGGTACGGTAGCCTTCGCTCTCCAGGAACATGTCCCCTTTTCGGAACTGGAGGGTCACGGAAGAACGCCAGGAGGGGAGGGAGAGATCGTACCAGAGCTTGGAGACCAAACGGAAGGTGGCTAGGACGCTGACTGGACAAAGCTCGAACATATTTGTTAAGATCTGGAAGAAATTAAGCCATTTTCTTAACAAATCTCAAACAAATTAAGCATGATTTAGGTAATTCCACATAAATTACAAATAATTATATATTACCACTGGATTTTGCATCACAGAGGAAATTAGACGCTGAGCACTATCGTCGACGACGGGGCCGCCCAACTCATTTGTATCATTTTCGTCATCATCATCATCCCCCTCGTCATTTGAATCTGTGGACGGGGGTGAGGGAGAGAATCCTACAGAACTTTCATCCATTCTTGGTGACGCCAACTCTTCCTCGGTGAGAGGTGGAGGAGAGGCTGGAACTGGGGTGGGCTCTCTCCAATGCGAAGGGCTGCAGCCTTTGTCAATCCCTTCCGGTTCCATATTTCTCACGAATCTTTAAAACGATTTAAGTCGTTCCCTTTTTATTCAAAATAGCTCACGATCAGAACTAACTTTGGTATGGTCTATATGAACTCCCAACGGTGAGAACTTTCAACTTGTCGACTTGAAGTTTAAAGTCATTTTGGGGTAGATACTTTCACTCATGACTTGCTGGCACAAGTTAAATGTAGATATGCCCACGTGCAAAAACCATCAACGATTGCATATATAGTATTTTGACGCAATTATGACATGACATTATGCAAAACTTAATCTTGGCATAATTTTCTTTCAGTTTTAAAGAAGTTGGATTTGGATATATAAGATGAAGAAGTAAATGAAGAAAGGCCAAAGATATAACGTGTTTTTTATGAGAAAATTACTTCTCTTCATTCAAAACAATTCTCCTGTTTTTTTGTCATAATAAATACGTCTCGGGACCTGGACTCTGGACATGAGCTCAGGTTGCAGTTACAATGTGTTGCGTAACTTGTTAATATTCCCTGCGTAAGTCAGTTCATTGTAAAGTTGATATTGATAAATGATGTAGCTGTAGGTGTAGGTGGATGAATAGGTAGATGTGGGATACCATACTAAGGCAAAAGCAGGAGCAGGGGAATAATAATAACAAAATTTTTTTTTTACCATCCATGCAATATGGATTTCTACCCGAGCTAGAGCTAGTGTGTAGTGCGATGTAGATACGAGTGAATGTAAGCTTGTGAGCTTACAATTTTCATGTTATTACTGCTTTTTGGTCTATGTGCCAATAATGCATGGCTGCATGCACAAAGTAAAGTTGGGTTGGATCGGATCTGGAATCTATTTTTTTTTATTCTATTCTCCTTTGTTCATTTCATTTCATATGATATGAGCGTCTTTTGCGAGCACATTTTGTAATCATAATGTAGATACTCTGCTGTGTTCTATTTTTATGGCTTGGCCTGAACTTGATGAGCACTCGATGAAATGCGATTAATTCCTAATTAAGGTTTTACAGTCATATTTGTGCATGCTTGCAAACCCCCCATCCCCGTACTCGAATATGAAATGACATGACAGACCTGCATATTATTTACATACTCCAGCTCGGTTTGACTTATTTATTGTCAACTCAATATCCGCACAAATTACTTGCAAGGGAGGATGTAGGGTAGTTAAAATTAAAATTTTCCTGTTTCCATTTTAAAGTTGGAATGAAAGGTTTGCCACGCTTGGTATTGTAACTTGTAACTATTTTGTGCTTGGCAAAAAGGGGAGATTGCAAATTCTGAGAAATAATAAATTGTTAATGTTTATGTTTGCTGCACACTTCGTGGCATTCTTAAGATTTAGCAGAATGACTCATTCTCTTTAATTTATTAATTTGAAGGGAAATGCCTATCAGAGTAAATATCAATTAAAGAAAGCTTGCTTGGTTGGATTTGAATATGTTTAGTTAGCTCGTTAACATTTAACCACGTAGCTTCATATTTTTTTCAAATGATGTTTTCAATGTATAAGCAAAGCATATTTATGCTCTTATTTGTTCATGATTATGATATGATTAAAAAAAATTGAATATTTTTGTAAGATGAGCAATGAAAACTCAAATGCTCAAGTCTAATCTGAAGTACCTAAACCAAACCCCAACTGAATCACACTGCTTTTTCCTCTCCGTATTGTTTACATTAACCACTTTAATTGTTATTCGCGTATTTTCTTGGAGACTGTGCTGACTGACTGGAGCCACATTAATGTCCCCTTTCTTTCCTAGGCATTCCTATCCTGTAACCCGGCACTTGACTTGACGAAAATGAGATGATGTTTATAATGTCAGGATGGTAATATGATCTTAATACTATGTTCTGGTGATTTCAAGAAATGCGACATGGTATGGGCTAAACACATGAAGAAGGAAGATCTGGAAAATGATGAATTTGATGAATGATTTAAAGAATGTATGATTTCGAGCGAGTTCCACTCTCACTTCTCATAGCCCTAGTCTCGCTGGAATTCTCATTTGTAAATCAAATCAAGTCTCGTAGGCAAAGTTGGCTTGGACATAAAGAAATATTACATCATAATTCGTAATCCCATCCTATAATATTTATATTGACCACTGGCCACTTTACTTTGTTGGCAAATTAGTGCGTTCTTCGTTCCTCATCGTGATATTCGTAATCCAGATTCAAGACCAAGTTCAGATCATATCATTTCATCATCCCACATCTCAATATCTCCCTTCCCATTCCCACTTTGCCCTTTGGAAGAATAATACATGATGTTTAATTAGGCAGATAGGTAGGTAGATATGTGTTAGATGGAAAATTATATTGCATACTAAAAGTAATAAATGAAATTGCAACTTGCAGATTTTCTCAGAACATGTCCAAATCATGACCCTCAGAAATACAACTATAAATTAGGAAGAATTGAATTATAAATGTTGGCATTTCTATTTTATTTTTATTGTATTGAGTTTTGGTAGAAAAGGTGGCATTGTTCCGAAGAATAATTGTTATAAAGTAGGTCACCGTCATCATTTCATCATCATTTCTTCGTGATTTTTTTTTGCTGGGACCAACTAAAGCAACCTGAAAGAATAAAATATATATTTTGCGAAATGGAAGGGGAAAGAGAACCTCGCCCAAACCCATTGGAAATGGAAGTGGTAAGTTTGGGAATTAGCAAACTAATCAAATTCAAACATACACTTCTAGCATCTTCCGTTCCTCATGACCATCTTGAATGATTGGACTAAATTGACACGTGGAAATATTTATGTACATAGGTCATTCGGAAGATAGTGGAGAAATCTTCAGTCAAGGACCTAAAAAATTTGCGTCTCGTTTCCAACAAATGGAACCAGGATTGTCGCCGTCTTATTGGGAAAACCCACGTGGTCCATGTTAACGGGACCCTTTCAAGGAGCACCATCCCAGCAGCGGATGTCCTCCGATGGAAAGCCCTTCGACCCGCAGCAACCTTGTTGGAATTCATGAGCAGCCAATTGGATGTCGGAAGTCAGGGCCTGACCATCCCTTTCCAACATCTTTCTTTGAAGTGGTGGCTGATGGGTCCCCCACGATGGGATGAGGGTGATGGGCATATGCTCTTCTATTCAGTTTATGGAAGGCGGATCACCTCCTTGGAACTCTGCTTTTGTTTCGTCACCTCCACCCAGGTCTTCCAAAAGGTTCTGATTGAGTCATTTCCAAACTTGGAGGAGCTGAAGCTCGTAGGCATTCGAGTGTTGGAAGCATCCAACCGTCAAACTTGGGAGGTGAATGGGGGACGGCGGATGCTTCCAAAGTTGAAGTATTTGGAGCTTGTTGGAGACTCAGATGGGATGGCGAGGCTGTATTGGATGGATATATTTCAGGAATGCGGAAATTTGAAGGTAGTTGTAGTAGCATATGATTTTGGAACCAGTCTAAATAGACGTTACATAATTAATTAAGCATTTGTTTGCAATTTTATTTAATTAATTTTGTAGACCTTGAAAATACGGAACATGAACATTGCAAACATCGGCGATGTTTTGAGGCATCTGACCTGGGTCAGAGCCCGTCAAGAGGGGACTCTAAAAATAACGCGGTTGGAAATCGTGGAGACAAATAAGTAAGTTAAGTGGACAAGCATGATAATAGGGATTTAATCTTCAACTTCCATCTTAAATATTGTCATTTTTTTTGCAGACAAGCTCCACACGAGATGGACATGGTGGACCGGGACAGGCACATGCACTTATATCATCCGCTCATCCGTATATTGGTGACCGTTTGTCGACTCCCTCTGGAAACCCTGTCAATGGACTTGTATGTGACGAGGGATGAGAAGGAACAACTTCTTGAGGCACATGCCGCAACATTGGAAAATCTGGAGGTGCTTGAATGGCCGGCACCGGAGGATGAGGGTGACTTGGAAATCCCTGACCAAATGGAAATCAACCACGGGGGTGATGATGATGGGCATGATTGTTATTGGGACATTCTATTAGGATTGTTTAACAATATGGGATTTTTCTTCAGGGGAATTGGTCTGGTTGTTGCCTGCAGTTTTATTGAATATCTCTCCAAATTTTTTGGGGGTAATGGTGAAAATGAATAGTTCGGTTCAAAATGTGAAGCCTTTCATTGAATAATATAATGCTTTTAGTTTCATCATTTGGACAAATGTATTTAACCATTAAAGTCAAATTATACAGAAATTATGTAAGATTTTTTGCCGTATCTATAAGTAAGATTTTTGTTGATTTTGGTCAAGTTTGTGTTAGCTCAACTTACAAATTCAGGGGCGTGGGTGTCACTGACGATGACTCAGTCAGCTCTTGGTAGATGACCAATTGATGAGTTTACACTACTCCAAAGTTTAAAATCTAAAAATAAGTAATTACACCTGCTTGTTCATGTAAGATATGATTTAGTTTGTAATTTTGTAGTCCGATTTTCATGGTCTGAAGTAATAAGTAATTACATCTAGACGTGGGCTGGTTAGTTTAAATTTTACGTACTGACTACTAATCTAATAGCCATTGTACATGATATCCTAATTATCATAAATCTTAATTTCAACCTCATTACAACAGAATTCTTAAAAATTTAAGCTATGAAGAGGCATACATTCATGTCACGTATATGTGTCGTCAGTAGCTTTAGGATCCTGGAACAAAAGGAAAATGCTTTAATTGAAGATTTAGTGACTGCACTATGCAATAGAACTGCCTTATATTTGTAACTTCAAATTATCTTGTCAGATTTGGAATATACCTATTCTTATTATAAATACCGCTAATTAAGAAAGTGTCATCCTCATTTTAGTAGCAGAGGAGTTATATATTTGTTATCTGGTAAAAAGTTATTTTGTTTTTGTTCAAAGTTATTTTTCCGTAAATAAATTGAAGGAAAATGAAAGTAAAGTTGATTTTGATGGTTGGAGCGTTTGCAGCTTCACTGGAAATTGCAGCAGCAGCGAAACCGTAAATTAAAATGTTATTTAAAAATGCATTTTAAGTATAAAACTCATGATTTTTTAACTGGCTGACTTAAACTTAATGCTTGAAGCGGCAACTGGTACGACAAGCCTAACGGAGATAAACACCAGCCCCACCTTCAAGATAACCAGCCCCATTCCAAAGACAACCAGCCTCCTTCCAAAGATATTCAGCCCCATTCCCAAGATAACCAGCCCCACTCCCAAGATATATCCTGTATTCCCGGGACGGATTTAAAAACCCGAACATTCTACAAACTCGGCTTGAAGAAGTATCCCAAAGGGATCGTGACATGGACCAATGAGGGGACAAACACTTTCAACTATGTCCAGATCGACAACGATCCCTCCCACCTCCCCAAATACAAACAGGGAGGGGAATACTATGAGGACAGCAAGTGGGAGTTTATCCCCGTCCTCCACCAGGGCCAGGAGACTGGCTGGTATGGGTTGAGAAATCGGGGGCGCCGAGGGGCATACTTGACTTGGTCAACTACAAAATATGCGGACGAGTCCAAGCAAGCATTTCACGTGATCTTGGATAAAAAGTACCCTGCTGGGGACGGGGGGCACAGAAAAGATGACTATTTCTTGAAACCGATAAAAGTGAATCGGGGAGGACAGACTTATTACCAGCTCAAGCTGAAGAATTTGCCAAATGGGGTGATTACAAGGACTTCGAAGGGATATGGGGACAATGGTTCCCACTATATAGAGGTGGATAACAACGGTGATGAGGGTCACATGAAGCATTACAAGGAAGGAGGGAAGTGGTATGATGACACTTTGTTTGCTATTGGGAAATCAGAAGTAGACACACCGGAGGATGGGGAAGTGGGTGACTTAGAGCAAGAGGAGAGATAAATGGATGAAGTTTCTTAAAACTACACTTCCCGACATTTCTTTTAAAAAATTGAGATATACACTAAATTAAAATTTACGCATACCTTTAATTCGTTTTCAAACTTAATAGGTATTTATCCATGGCCTAATTTCCTCTGTTCCTTTACTAAACGATCGAGATGACATTGGGTTGGGTATCTGCCTGAGTAAATATTACATTAATAACAACTACAAAATAAATATTTAAAAGATATAAATTTGCTGAACAAAAATTATTATCATTTTTATTTATTTTTGTTGAATTGAGCTTAGCTTTAGTGACTAATGAGAATCAGCACATATTCCAAAGGATTTCCATTCATTTTACCTACAGATTCAAAATAAAATGAAGATTTAATGAGTTAATTGTACAACCAGGAGTGGTATAGTTTACCATTTTTGCATGCAGTCAAGCAAATCTGGGAAATCGCAAAATCATAATAGGCCAACGAGAACGCGCTTGTACATGGACATATTGATCTGAGCACAAATGCATCTTTTTTAATATATATTAATTTATAATGCTGAATGTCTGCTCAGTTTAATCAATCCCAAATTCCAAATTGATGTCGTCGATGGGAGATCGAGGGGATGTGAGATCTAAATTAATAAATTTCTGGGAAAGCTGCACATTACTGTGACACTGATATTGATCTGCATTGATTGACTGATATGAATATGAATTGTGTGGAGGATCCACATAACATAACTCACCGAATATTTTAAACCGTATTCCTATTAACCATTTTGTTGTTCATCTACGTAGGAATACATCACGTTAATTTTATAATCAATTTAACATTAAAGTAATTTGTAAATATAAATAATGCCATACCGTGGTTTTTAAATAGATGGAAAAAGAAGTTGCATGCGTCATGCAGTATAAATATTTTGCATATGATATGAAAAAGTGCTACAATTCCAGGAAACGTATACAATTACCTGTCACTTTTGATTTCCAGCAATTTGTTGCGTCACTCAATGGGAGAAACTCTTGATATAAATAGAAGAAACTACATGGATGTAATGCATTAAGTCTCCAGTCTTCCAAAATCGCACAAACAATAAACTACTGAATTTGTTTAGTAAACTTTCTGAAGCCATGAAGGTAGAATTATTTTTCCTCCTTGCCATCCTGGTGGAAAATCCTCAAATTGGAGTGGCCGGCGAAGCGTAATCAAAATTAAAAACATTATATTTTAATTCGAAAATTATTGCTTTTATAACAGCATAATTACATAAATGCCAAATTAATGAAATATTGGTCCATCCTTCCAGTTTTGAAGACATTCTGAATCCTGGTCAATTTCCCGAAAATAATGCATCCACGCTAGATGCACTATCATCAGACACCAGGAGTGTTTTTCCAAGAAACATTCCCGGGACGAATCTGAGAACGAACACGTTCTACAAACTAGGCTTGGAGCAATTCTCCGGTGGGGTCATTACCTGGACGGAGCGTTCGAGACTTCAGTATAACTACGTCCAAATTGCCAATAATCCCGAGCAATTACCATTTTATAGACCCGGCCAGAAATGGCATCTGGACTCCCACTGGGAGTTCATTCCTTTGCGCCGTACCAATGGCCAGGAGTCAAGCTGGTATGGACTCAGGAATCGAGGACGAGGTTCGGATGCATATCTTACCTGGTCGCCCTCTGACCCGACGGATACCGAGTTGCGACAATCCTTCCACATCATTTTGGACAGGGACTTTGCTGGGGAACACAAGCTGGGAGACTTTGGCTTGAAGCCTGAAATGATTAGGAGTGACAATGGCGGGGGAACAGAAAAGACATTTTACCAAATCAAACTGAGGAATTTACCCAATGGGGTGGTCACTGGAGTCCGAAAACGTACGGAACTCGAGGCAACCGTTTCATTGAAGTGGATAATAATCGTGACCCCAACCACATGATCCATTACCGGAGTGGAGGGGGTTGGTTTGACAATACCCTGTTTACCATTGAGGCTGCCTAATAAATAAGATATTATATTTTGTTTGAGCTAGTATAATTCTCACTGCTCGCTAATAAAAATAAATAATCCTGTCATTTTTTTGAAGCTGATTAGTTGCGAGTGATAACATTTTTTAATTGTATTGTAAGTTAATTTTTTGTTCATGTCAGCACTTTATCAACTTCCTTATTAAGGCACGAGCGAATATAACCCTAGCTGCTATTAATATGACACATCAATCATCATTTAATTTTTAATTTAAAAAAAATAATATGCAACAAGGAATCTCAACTTCAGAATTACAATTTGCTAACGAGTAAGCGTAAGTACGCGAACATGATTGTGAACATATAGATTATTTTATATTATGTATATTAATTTATAATGCGGAATGTCTGCTTATTAGTTCAATCTATCCCAAACTCCAAACTGATGTCGTCGATGGGAGATCGATGGGATGCGATAATCTAATCTAAACCAATAAATTCCTGGAAATTGCAGTGACACTGACATTGTGACATTAATACGCAAAATCATAAATTGTGAAATGTTCAGAAGCATCAAAACTGGCCCAGTGATTTATTTAATTTAAGCTGTATTCTTATTGACCATTTTGTGTTTTATTTACGTGAGAATACAACACAACATATTTAATCAATTTAACATTTAAATAATTTATAAATATTAATTAGCAAAGCAATAATAGTCTATTTTTTGGAAAAGAAGTCGCATGTGTCATGTTACATGTGAAATGGAGTGTGAATGCTGGAAACGATTATGTATTTATCATCGTTTGACTTACATTTTGTTGAGTTGCTCTTAATGAAAAAGAAATTTTTGGAAATGGGCAGCAGTACGAGTACACTACTTGTAGTAATGCAAATGCAGATAATTTCGCTATAAATAGGAGAAACTATGTGAAATGGATGCCATATTTCATTATCAATATTCTCGACATTCGTCGCAACTTTGTCTAGTAAAATTTCTGAAGCAATGAAAGTAGAATTATTTTTGCTCATTGCCATCCTGGCTGAAAAATTTCAAATCGGAGTGGGCAACGAAGTGTAATCAAAATTACAAAATAAATATTATATTTTTCATTTTAAAATTGCTATTTCTAAAACTACCTATAGTGTAATAATTGGCAAATCAATGAAATATGTATTATTTCCCTCTTCCAGTATTGACGACATTCTGAGTCCGAGTCAACTTCCCCAAAATAATGCATCCGCATTAAATAAATTATCCCCCCACGCCAGAAGTGTCTTTGGCGAAAAAATTCCCGGGACGAATCTGAGAACTAACACGTTCTACAAATTAGGTTTGAAAAACTTTTCTGGTGGGGTCATTACCTGGACATTCCGTTCTAGAGCTCAGTATAACTACGTTCAAATTGTCAACAATCCGAACCAATTACCATTTTATAGTCCCGGCCAGAAATGGCATCTCGACTCCCACTGGGAGTTCATTCCTTTGAGCCGCAGCGTCAAAGCTCGGGAAGAGACTCGCTGGTATGGACTCAGGAATCGAAGACGAGGTTCGGATGCATATCTTACCTGGTCGCCCACGGACCGGACGGATACCGAGTTACGACAATCCTTTCACATCATTTTGGACAGGAACTTAGCCGGGGAGCATAGGCCGGGAGACTTTGCTGTGAAGCCTGAAATGATCAGAGGTGAAAATGACGAGGGAACAGAGCAGACATTTTACCAAATCAAACTGATGAATTTACCCAATGGAGTGGTCACCTGGAGCCCGAAGACGTATTTAGCTGGAGGTAGCCGTTTCATTGAAGTAGATAACAGTAGTGACCCCAACCATATGAAGCATTACCAGAGTGGAGGCTCTTGGTTTGGCAATACCCTGTTTACTATTGAGGCTGTCTAGTAAGACCGAGATTCTAAAGGACGATGAGGACATGAAAGGCTATCTAGTATCTTGACAGTTAATTGACTTGGCGTAAATAATTATTTTTTGCTTGGTGAGAATCTTGCTGCTCGTTTAATTGTTCTAATTAAAATTTAAATAAAAAATCATGTCGTTTTTTTTGGAGCTGATTGTTTGCGATTGATATCATTTTTAATTTGTAAGTTCATGTTTTTGGTCAAGTTAGCACTTTATCAACTTCCTTATTATGGCACGAGCCACTATAGCCACTAGCTGCTATTAAAACGACACATTCATCATCATTTAATTTTTTAAAGAAAAAATATGCAACAAGGAATTTCAGCTTTTGTTGCTTGTATATATTAAGCAGTTGTACGTGCAGAAACAACCAAATTCATATCGAGCATGCAGACAACCACGGAGTAGACTTCCCCTATGCTATGTTCAAAGCGAGTTAGCAAAATTCTCATCAGAAGAGATTGTGGTTATGTTGACTATTGAAAGAAATGACAGCATCTTGTAAAATATGAGCATAAAACCAGCAATTTGCCAGTAAAACACTTTGTTACAAATCCAATCAAATGGCTGGAGGCATGAATCAAACTCTTTGAGCTATTCATCCCAAATGTTCCCAATGAAATATTTCTGTATCCTGATTATGAATGGATGGAGCTGGGGGAAAAAATTCTCTAACATTCTAACTGAATCCCAACTCCCAGCAGTGGTCAGAAGAACAGTGAACCAAAACATGCGTCATATAGCTCCATTGCATCATGATCTTCCATAAGCCACAATTTGAGAATTGCTTGACACTTAATGACCATTGTTGAGTAACTGATGTTAAACCAAACCTGCTATATCTTGTCGTATCCTTATCTCCGTTACATGATGGATGATCCAAAACTACATAATTTTTTGCTATCCATTTCATTATTAAATCAGACTGTATTCTTCTTCACGCTTTTGATCCATGATCGTGACAACAATGGGATGGAATGATTCTGCTCAAAAAATAATAAACAATGAATCATCTCGTTCCAAACTCTCTTGGGATGGGATCATATTTATATTTTGGAAATTATAAAAACCCCAGTTGAATAGGATGAGATGACGGACGGGAGTAACGAAGCAATCAACATATTTTATTTCTCACGATGACGATACGATGGCCCGTTTAATTCCGTGTTTGGTTTTGGTCTTTGTACCATGATTGACCATCTCAGCTCGAAAGTTTTTCTTTCCAGAAAAAAATAAAAAGAAAAGGAATGGATTATTTGTGAAATAGTTTAATGGAATCTCAAAATGATGCAAGATTTTAGTCTATGGTGGAGGAGAGGGTGGTGGCGAAATTGGATTGGATGTCTGTGTAATACCTATCATTATGCAAGCTTGTTAGTTAAATACCTAGCCAAAAAGCAAAATGGAACAATATTTATAGAAAAAAATATGTCCTATATATACTCAATTAGCGGATGACCAAGTCACCAGAACACGATTCCCAAACGATATCAACTCATCTCAATCTAAAGCGAGCTTGCGATCACGCAGTCCAATAAAAAATCCTTTAAAATGGCCCGTCTTGTAAGTTTCTTTAAATGTGCATTGTTATATAAGTTTGTTAAGCGAAATGGTGTAGAAATATATTTTTCAATAACTATTATTTTTTTTTAAATCAGTCCATTGTCGTCTTCCTTGCTGTCGTTGCTGCGGTCAACTCCCAATACGTTGGGCTTACCCCATTTGGCTACACCACCACCGCCCATTCCTTCTCCCTTCCATTTGTCGGAGGATTCCGTTATGGATTCCCAGCCCCAGCCCTTCCGGTTCCAGCTCCAGTATGATTTATTTAACAATTCGTTTTGCAGAATTTGAAAGTAAAATGAAAGCATTGATAAAAGCCCTGAAATTATTTGTTCCATAGGTCGCTGCCCCCGCTCTTCCAGCCCCATATCCATATGGACCAGCTCCATTTGCTCCAGCCCCCTTTGCTCCAGCCCCATTTGCCCCAGCTCCATTTCCTGGATATCCAGCACCCGTTGGATCAGCTCCAGCAGCTATCGCAGGTCCCGCTGTTGGACCTGCCGTTGGACCAGTCCCAGCTATTATTCGCGCTTAAGTCGTAGTTGATTGCTAATTATATTTGTCCGTGTACCTGACTGACGTAAGAATAATGAGAAAATTTTCAGCATAAATGTTCCTGCTTTAATTTTATTTTTTTATACTTTTATTATATATTGGACTATTATTATATCAGCGTGAATATGAAAGAACCCCAAGACATGCCTGAATAAAATTGATAGAGCATTCATTTTAATTACAGAAATTTATTTGAAAAGCATGTCAAAAAGATATTGTTTGGACGGAAGGGCAAGTGAAGTTTAAGAAACATACATACATCTTCTCAGTTCTCAGAAGTAAACTACTTTCATATTACTTTTGAAGAATTTGGGGCATTGTGAAACTATCGATAAACTATTTGATGAAATGTGTGTGATCATTTAGGTTTAAGACCTGCGTTACTGTTTCCATTCTGATACCTTCGAAGTACTTTAATACATTATTTAAATTAAATTGCATGTTAGCGGTAATTGTCATCAGTTTAATTGATCGTTAAAGGAATCTTCAATCTAAAAGCTCTCTTTCAGTTTGAGTTATAGGATGTAGGTATGCATGTCATATAAAGCCATATCCATTTTCTCATAAGCTCAAGCCTTTCTTGCAATCCAATTTTTACTTTAAAAACTTAATATCGGTTGAATTTAAGGTTATAATTTTGTACTTGGGCACTTTAAAATGATCCTGTAAAATATTTTGTCAATGATCTTATATTAAATGTACATAAGTAATGCTCTCCTCAGACTCTACCAGGTAGTAAAATTATTAAATCCATGTGCGTGTAAATTTTTAAATCCTTCTCCTGGGAAAGTCGACTTTTCAATTTTTAAGTGTATAGTATTTAATCTGAAATTTTCGTCGGTTACCTTAAAACTTTTTGAATGCCGACTAAAAATACAAAATAGGAAATTAACTAAAACCAAAGATATTGAAGCCGGTTCAAACTTGAAATGATTTTTAATCTTTAAGCTCATCGTCAGCCATAAGTCCATAAAGTAGAATATAAGTCTTTCGTTAAAAATGAACATTTCTTCAGGTTTGAAATGTCAATTCAAGTCAGTTTTATGATTTAGGAAGGAGTAATATGGATCAGCTCTCATAGGTCCTTCCATAAATTCAAAAATGTATTAAGTAGTATTTTTGTCTGAAAATGAGAAACAGGAGCCAGCAGGAGGCAGGAAAGGTAAAAATGTGCCCGATAAAAGGTCTAATTGTAGGGCCACCGCCGAGGAAATAAATGAAATGAAAGGCATGATCAAACCAGGTACTCGGGTTGGAAGTGGAAGGGAAGGGAAAGGGTTGAGTGAACTTACAAAGAATTTTTAAAAAAATGTTAATCCTTTCTGGCGATACCTTGGTATATTGCTTGTTGAACATGAATGCGAAGCATGTATGATTCAGGTACGAATTTAAAGAATGAACTTCAGTACATACAGGTAAAAATTCTGTAAATTAAATGGACAAAATTGAAACTTCAGCTTTATGCCCAATTCCCACTTCTCCCTGTCCGAGTCCGAGTATAAAAAGGGCCCGTTCCCAGCTTCAAGTCACCTCACTTTACCAAAGCAATCCAACCAGTCAACTTGTCAATATTCGACTTTCCAAACTCACATTTTTTAAATATTCAGAATGAAGTACGCAGTAGTCCTCCTCGCCGCCCTTGCCTCCGCTCAGGCCGGTTCCCTGAACCGTGCTGGATGGGCACCAACCACCCAAGGCTGGACCACAACCCAGCCCCCAACTGTCGGATGGAATACCGAGCCCCCAACTACCGCTGGATGGAGTACTGAAGCCCCAACCACCCTTCCCCCAGGCTGGGGTGGCCCACCAACTACCGTTGGATGGTCTGGTCCACCAACCACCTCCGGATGGCCAGCAGCACCAGCACCTGGCTGGGGTAAGTAAAATAATACTAAGTTTAATTAACTGAGAGTTTAGCAGTCTTCATGGGTTGGATGTATTTTAAACAACTCTTTTACTTAATTGTCTCCTTTTAGCACCATCTAACGTCGCCATCAACTTGGCTGGGGAAGCTGCTGGTGCCGCTTCCGGTTGGGCTGCTGAGAACCACGCTGAGAACGTTGATGCCGTTGGAGGATGGGGTGTCCCTGCTGGAATCTCCATCGTCTCTGAAGGACAATCCGTCCTCGACCAAAGTGGTGCCCTTACCCAAATAACCAACATCGACAATGAGTCCGCATCCTCCATCAATCTCGCTGGAATCTCCCATTATGCTGATGCCGCTGAAAATGTGGCCCTCAGTGCTGCAGGTCTTGCAGTCAACTATGACCAGAGTGGATGGGCTGCGGCTTCCGGCCAAGGTGCCCTCGCCAGTGATGCTCACACCCTCCTCTTGGCCAACAGTGGACATTAATATTGACTTATTTATAGCTTATACATGAAATGACTGGAATTTAATGGTGCTCACTCTAATTTAATTCTAATTTCAATATAAAAATGTTGTTTGTTGGTAGAAGAAAGCGAATTTAGCTGATTATGTTTTAGTAGAGATTGTTGTTAAAAAAAACTATGCATGTTTTTCAATAAAAGATTTTTATAATGCAATGACAAAACAAATTTATATATGAATTTAACATCTTCTGTCTAACTTTTCATATTGCTCCATATTCAATATTCCATAATTACCAAACCATCGCACTTGACATTCTATCCCATCCGCAAATATTATATTTATTATTTTTATTATTATTATTTATTTCACGTACTGGACATTAAAACATTGACAAGAAATACATGAGTAAACGGAATCCATACAATAGGCTCTTCCTCCGATCACCCAATATTTCAATTCATTCAACATCTTCATTTCATTTGGCATTCAGGATTCAACTTTCCACTGTAGTTGATAATTCCAATTGCAATTCAATGCATATTTCGGGCATCTACTTCATTTTTACTTAATTTCCTTAGCTTTTTTTAACTTATGTGGAGCTGCACATGAATTAATTTCTTCACTACTAAATTTACTAACTTTACTCCTCATTTATCCATTTAAAGACAAATCTACCTAGTTAGCTCTCATCCGGACCCAAAAGTTAAATTTGAATTTAGTTAATTTTAAAAAATGGCTTGTCGGTGCAATCAGTTACAGAGTAACTAAAGTGTATCTTTACGTTGATGAATGATGATGATCGCTGCGCTGATAGCTTGCATTTGCATGTGACTATGTAGGTGGATGTACGTTTTTTAATTGTTAAAAATGTAACTACGTTTTTACAGTAATGATATGATATGATAACGTTCTTTATGATATGGTTATGGCATAGGTATGCATGTTTGCCAATTAAATTAAGAGACTTCATTATGATTTTAAGATTATACATTTCAATATTCAATGCTAGCTAACTTCCCAATACACAAATTCTAATTACATAAATCCAACTAGCGCTAAGATGTTTAAAAGCAAAAATATTTTTTATATGAGTTATATTAGCCTCCAAAGCTTGTCCTTAATAAATAAAAGTAATCTTCCTGTCTACAGCCTTAAAATGAATACTTTTTATATATTATTTATCCTCATATCTGGATAATTTATGGTGGTCATCGTTTGCATAATTAAATAATTGTGGGGGCTAAGAAAATCGGTGTGCTTCAATTAGTAAATTTACCAAATTAGATAAGGCATGTATGGATTGACAAAACGGATTAATGAAGTCGATATTCGTATGAAGATCACTTTTAGTTCAGTTCATGTATCATGTTTCCCAATCTAAAAATAGCAACTAAAAATCTGTAAAAGAACTGCTCCATATTACTGAACATGAATTAATGTCATTGTTCATTGAAAATGTAACTGGAATTTGCTATCTCCCCTCCAATCATTTAACATTAATTGCCATATTCATATCCATCTAATTATAGATGCATACACATGGCATTGTATGTTCATCCCCTCTCCTATCTGTAAACTGTTCTCCGTTATAGTTAATCAAGCATTACAATTGATGTGAAGAAAATTTTGTTATTTCGGTTCAGTACCGTAAATCAGGTTCCGATTTCTATTGATATGATATGATTACGAGTAAATCAACTGTCAATTTAATTTGATACGATACAACAAGAGAGGGATTGCTTACAAATAAATAAAGCAAGGGAAGCATATGTGAAAAATCATGACAATTCATTTATTCATTTCTATTCACTTCTCGTCATCGTCAGCATCGACACATCATTTATTTTATGTCCCTTTAAATTTTAAATGGCTTCATTTAACTTTGCTAGAATAATGTAAGCCACAGTACTGTATTGTAAGCCATTTACTGTTGAAAATGTGGTATTAAAATCTAAAAATAATTTTCTTTCTTGGATTAAATAAGAAGATTTTAAGCACCCAACCAAACCGGCAGTTGGCCACATGAAACTGCTTTCATGAACCAAAAATAACCCTTTAATCAGAAGAGGCATTATCTTGCAGTAATATTGGACGAAAAAGGATTACATTTTAAAAGTTAGACGTATGTTTTAGGTGGCTCTTCATGTTCATGTCTCCACTCCATGTCGATTCAGTCGATTGTCTTCAGTTAATTTTTTCTCAGTCAGCTTATTTTAAATAGCTTATTAACTTACACTATGTCAAGTCTTACCATGCCACGTCTGGGTGATTTAATATCAGTCGACAATAAATGCTACTGTCTATATATCCAGTTTTCAGTTTTAAGCCTTTTCTCGACAAAGTCTCCCTGTCCACATGGACGTTTTGCGGTTTCCTTTTTGTCCCATTTCTTTAAACCTGAATGAATGGGAGATTTGGAGTCAGCAACCTTTTTTCTACTTTTAGACTCAAGAAAGTAGAACGTATTCTTCATGCAGGACCTAAATGGAGGACCTAACAGTAAGTTATTGCATTTACATTCATTTATTGTTAGCGACAGCAATAAACTCTGCGACTACAACCAAACCAATTCATAAGCCCAAACCAAGCTTAATGCTTTTCATTGTTTAAAGGGCCTGTCTGTGTCTGTAGTCCAGTCCACTGTCCATTGTCTGAATTGGAAGAGTTGAGTTTTTCAAGTGGGGAAAGGGTTAAATAATCCTCTCCCCATTTGAGATTATGGTGAAAATATTGTTAAAAATAAAAATGGTTCTGGGGAGTGGGACTGGGGACCCTTGTAAACGTTCCGTTTGAGGCTGAAGTACCTTAGATATGATAGCCCACATATTATATCCTACTAACCAGCAAATCATTTCCAGAGATATTTGGTCATTTAGCCAAGTCAATTTTTTCCTGGGTATAAAAAGGGCACCCTTCCCCAGTTCAGTCATCATTCAGCTCTCACTTCTCCAACAGTCAGTAACTTAGACATTTATCTCTCTCTTTAAGTCAAAACCCCTTCACAACCTTCAAACCTAATTCAAGATGAATTCCTACGTCATTGTCTTCACTGCCCTCATTGCCGTCGCTGCTGCTGGTTCCATCAGTCGTAGCACTGGTTGGGGTAAGTTGAGAATATATTTACCATTCCAGCCGAATTTAATATTTAATTGTTTGTAAGACTATCGAATATACTTAACTATAACATTTACTTTACTTTTTATTCCTTTAGGAGCCCCTGCTAACCCCCAAATTGAATTGGCTTTGGATGGTGCCCTCGCCGCCTCCGGGGAAGGTGCTGCCGATGCCAATCAACAGTTAGCTGCATCTGCCTCAGGCGATGTCCACGCCCCAGCCACCATCGTCGCCGTCAACGGAATCAGCGCCTTCGTCGGAGAGAGTGGAGAAATCGCTCAGATCGCCACCGCCAATCTTCCAAGCGGTTCCACCGCCACCGCCCAGAACGTTAACGTTGATCAGCTCGTAGCCGGAAACGACTATGCTGCCGTTGATGCCAATGGTGCCAACTCCGCTTCCGTTGCCATCTCCGCTGGATCCGATGCCACCGGCTCTGGTGATGCCGTCGTTGTCGCATCCACCGTCAACGATGTTATCCACCGTTAAGTTATCCAGAATTTAGGACATGCCCAACATCAACACAATCCCAAACATATTAATTTATTCAATATAATTTATTCAAAGCCTGATCATTCTTTTGGTTTCTGACTATTTATTCTTGTTAATTTATTTTTGATTTGTGTGACTGAAATGGTTAAATTAATGAAAGCAATGTTTTTTGTTTAAATGTTATGAAATGCCTGAAAATTATAAAAAAATAAATATCGCAGTTTTATAAAATGTATTTTGACTCAATCTTGTAAAAAAAACTTACCTAATTGCATTTTTCTCCATTGTGCTGCACTCCATTGCACATAATCATCTACCTTCTTTAGTATTACTTCACTCCATATCTTCACCTCTTTCCATATCTGGCACCTTTAACATCAAATTTCATTATTATAGCCCAGCAAAACAATTGATGGATCAAAAGAAAATCTTATGAAGTACATGAAATGGCTATAATATGTACGTCAAGTAACAGCACCTCATCTTGAGGGGGCTACAATTTACAATTCCTTGACTTTCTACAAGACTAAAAATATATATAAAAACAGGTTTTACCATCACGAGCTAGGCTATAACAATTATTCGTAATTCCCATGTTTAAAATCCAGTTAAGTCCACTGATTGAAGAATTCAATAAAGTGAAGAGAAAACTGTCATTGGGGAGATGTGGGGAATTCCTCCCTGCCCTGTTCCACAATAATTGGGGTGAAGTGGATAGATCTATGAATGAGGAGGGATGTATTTGTTGTTTTGCTCTCAATTAAATTGTTTATTTCTAAGAGAATATATTATAAAAGTCAACCTCTTGCTGGAATCATTCATCAGTCATTTGCGCAATTCCCGACGGCAGAGTCACAGTATATCCAGCTCAGTTTCACTCAAGAAAATTGAAGAAAATTGATTTTGAAGATGAAGTGTTTCTCCACATTAGTTTTTCTAGCCATTTCCAGCACTACCTGGAATTTCGCTTTTGGGGCTAGTGTCAGTATTCGAAGTAAGATAGTCGGATCCAGTCACATCAGTTTTGAAAATGAGATCAATATATGACCTGTGATTGTATTTTAATACATTTTTAACTTGATTTTCCTCAGGATCAAATTCGCCCCTGGCTCCAGCTTCCCCCCAAGTGGACATCAACTTGTCTGCCAGTCTTCTCGCCACCACACTGGGCCAAGTAGGAGTTGCCACTGCGGATCAGCAAATAATCGAGCAGGTCGTCGGTGACGTCCACACCCCAGCCTCCGTTTACTCCTCCAGTGGGGTCCAAGCCGAGGTGAATCAAAATGGAGAGATTGACGAGGTTGCATTTGTGAACTTGGAAGACAGCTCCAGCATAACTATAAACCATGTTGTTGGTCAAAATGTGGCCGCAGCTTCGTCGGACGAGCTGGATGCAGAGTTGAGTGGGGGTATTAGCGCATCTGTGGAGCATTCTGGGGAGAGCTATTCATACGGTGGGGGAGTTCTTGTGATGGATGCCAATACTTCCAACAATTTGGAGAATCCGAAAAAGGGGATGAAAGTTTAATTACTTAAATAATTCTTAACTACATTCTATGAAATCAGTGTTGATATAATTTATTCAAGCATTAAAATATTTACATGATAATATTAATTTTTACTAAATAAATTATTTTGTTGGAATATATAATTAGTGCACTTCAAGATCTGTTTATTTATGTCAGTAACATTAAATTTGCAGTGTTGACCAAGCAAAACTCGAGAAATATGAATGGGGTCATTTTGCCAATATAGTTGGTGGAGCCAAATCTGACCTTCGTATTTTGCAATGACCTAACAATGGCTTTATACAATCGGAGGCTCCTCCCTCCAATAATCTTCCTATGATTACTCCTTGCAGCCTGAAGGAACTTCTGAGATTGATCCAGAACTCCCGATGCCATCTTCACCGATACGATTCCACAAAGACCATCTAGAGCTAGCAAAGGAAAGAAGGCTAGTCCAGGCATGGGGATCAGTCGATGAAGCTTGACTGTTGCATATAGCGAGATGATAATGGCAGTGATTGAGCCTCCAATTATGCTTGGGATAAAGAAGGCTTGTAGGATATTGTCAAACATTTTGTTCAGGATTTGCACTTGTCGGTAGGAGTGGAATGCTTGGAGCTTGTTCCCATTTCCGGAAGAGGAAGTTGTTGCTTCAAGTCCGGAATCCGGTCCCCATCCCATTTCAGCAAAGTGGGTCAGCCTCATTTGCTCCTGGTAATGGTCCATGCATTTTGCCCCCAATAGGAAGAAATTGGTATTGTAGTAGACCGCTGTGGCTGCGACGGTGAGCCACATGTACGAATCGAATAGCAGCAGAGATAGTCTCAAGGGCCACACTGGGACCTCACATCCGGTTCCTGTTTTGTCAGTTGAGAGAAGGATATAGCCCAAATGGGGCGGTTTGCAGGGATCCACGAGTAGGATGGCGCCCATGAGGCAAGGCAGTGAGAAACATGTCCCTATTCCAAGGATCATACAAGCTTCCAGGATCAAGTTCGGTTTTTTAGTTTGAACTGTAAAATATTAAATTAAAACTCGATAATAAAAATGATATAGATTTAACTGTAATTAAAATCAAATATTAAGCCATCTACCAAGAGATATGAAAAGGTGAATCACCTTTTCATATCTCTTCATTTACCATTTGGATTTTCCTTTTCAAACTTAAGAAAGTAGCCAATCATCGTCAGACCCTCGTCCTCCTTCAGCCAGAAGACAAGCCTTATTCCCAAGACCGCAATGAAGCAGTCCAGAAATACAGCGCCCAACATCTTGGACTGGGTGCTGTTCCGTCCCATAGTTAGAAGGAAGTTGATTGTCATCACCACGACATATAGGAAGTGGATAAGCAAGTTAGCTTGGTAAAAGCGTCGTTTCTGGTTTGATGGCAGTTTCGAAGGGGATTCATCCTGCTTTCTCCATTGATAGGGACCAAGATGGAAGATATTATGAAGACGGAGCTGGAGCTTTAAGTATGGGACAATTGTATGGAACATTTTGTTAATGGGACTCCCGGAGCTAAAATTAATCTATGACAATTTTTAATGCATGCGCAAGCTACTTTTCTGAAAATATTTGCATGGACGTTCCCAACTCCTGTCTGACTTAGGACGACAATTGAGAATGAAGAGGAATACTAAATAAATATCTATTTGCTCGATCTTAATTTTAAGTAAACCAACCAACGAAGATTCCTGAAATTCGTTACTACTGTCACAAATATTGACCAGGAGCTCTACCTTCGACTTGTTAACAGACTTGACGACGAGGGAAGTGAAAGACTCGAGAAATCTGATTGCTTCATATAATCGTGTTGGTGTGTCGGTGAGTTTTGTGGAAAGCATCTATTATGTAAGTATGCATGTCAAATGCCAATCGCGTACTATAATATATGACAACATTTTTAATGAATTTATTTCTGTCATCTACATTGGTATAGTATATAAAACGTGAACAAATATTTTGGTTATTTATGCTAGATCAATATGATTGATTTGACATCGGCGGCGATGATGACTATGCTATACTGGTAGTCGATATCATATTGATTAATATTTTAGAGGTTCATATTATAAAATAGATTGTAACTCTTCAAGTCTTTAAGCTATCAGAAGCTATCCTGAAGACTCCTGAACCAAAATGGCTTTCTAATCCTAAGTTCCAGTTCCAGTTCCTAAGAAAATAAAATAGTAATTAAGAAACGGATGGGAGTAGGAGGAGGCGGGGAGGAACAGACCAGTAAGTTAATATTGCCGAGATGATTACTGATACCGATCAATTACATGATTGATATTACATCACCTCTCATGAAAACCTACTCCGTCAAATCATTTCTTACAACCTAGCTCTGCCAAATTCTATCTGAAATGTTAAATATAGCTCATGTCTGCCTCATAATCTCTTTAAAAAATAGTACATAACATGCAATATAACATGGCAATGGCATGGCTTTTTATACACTTGGATTTTTGTGCTTCAAATTGCAAGCCTTATCCCTACCTCCAACATACTACAACTTTGCAAAAATACCCGTTTCCTTTCCTCTTCAATAATTTTCTCACGAGGACGATCATGTCGTCAGCTAGGGAATAACATGGGTATGAGCCTATTATTAGCAAGTACTTCCGACACCGTAAGAATATGAATGAGCCGTTTTGTTTTCATTTTTCATTCCGTCAAGTCCAACCTCCTCATATTTCTTTACGTATTATCTAATATCCTCCTTGGCTTTGGTATGCCATAAGACTCTTGTCAGATCAGATCAGAGCTTACATATCCCGATCCTCCGACAATCCGACACCTTCTATATGAGAATAAAATTTCGCACAGGTACAGTTATATATTACCTCATCGTCATCGTCAAGAGGAAGTTCATTTTGTAATATGGCTTTAGGAGGTGGGTTGTGTAGGAAGCTTTTTGCAAAAATATTACTTCACTTTAGCTCAACCATCATCAGCAATTCAGCATCCTCTTCAAACCCACTTCAGAATGCAAGAGGGGGGCTTATTTTACTTGCAAAATAAGCTTGTGTATTATTTAAGCCCGATTACAACCCAAAGTACAACTTTTTAGGTAGGGGGAATAGACTATAAAGGAAGATAAATGGGGAGGGAGCCGTTGTCCTTGTCGCTGTCAGATTTAGTTTCATCTTTCATAACGTGACTATGTGACCATAAATGCCGAGAGTAAGCTGGTGAAATTCTTGTAGACGGATATATGTCGGATATGATATAAGTAAGTTATTAGAGTGAAGTTGTAGTTCATAGTTTTGAGTTGTCCATAAAAAAGTAAAATGATTCAGGCAGGAAAATCCAGGAAGAAGATGTACCTGGAACTCGCTGGAGCTTTGGGAATGCTCCTGCTCTTGATGATGGAAATGGGAGCGGTGAAAGGAATAAGTGTGGAGGAGGATCTCACGCTGACATACAAGGAGAAAATGGCATTGGATAAAGTACACAGAGAGATGAAGATAAAATTTAATTTAATTTAGACTGCAAATTGCATTGCAATACACTGACAAAGAGATCAAAGGCGGAATTTAATTAATAATATTTAATTGGGTTGTCTGTTGTCTTTCAGTTCAAGATACGGATGAAGTCTAAGCTAATTCATGACTATATGAAACAAGACATTTATCTGATTCGCTGGCTTCGGGGTAATTTCAATTGTAGTTTTAATTTAAATTGAAAATTACATTTATTTGGAAAAATATATTGCAAAATTAACGTTTAATTAAATTTATTTTATAGCGAGACACTTGAATGTGGACATGGCTGAGCAGATGTTACTTGAGGTGAGTACAGTAAATTCGGACGGAATGTCTCACAATGCCCCATTGCAAAGTTGAGTTGAGTTTTTAAGTAAACGAGAGCGATTTTAATGATAAAATATATTTGAATGATGATTTGAAGAATCTCCGTTGGCGAAAGGAAAACAAGATGGACACCATCCACGAGGAGGATTGGTCAGACTTACAGGATGATTATCCCTACAGCGCCGATGATTTCGATAAGGAGGGAAGACCCATCGGCACGATCCTCATAGGATCCTGGAATGTCCGGAAACTAATCATCTCGGGAAGAATCACTAGATTTAATCGTTACATGAATAAACTACTGGATGAAGCCACCCAGGCCGTAATCCGGGAACAAGAGCT
This sequence comes from Pseudosinella alba, assembly GCA_034700485.1. NCBI lineage: Eukaryota > Metazoa > Arthropoda > Collembola > Entomobryomorpha > Entomobryidae > Pseudosinella > Pseudosinella alba. Next base: position 53,404 of record JAQIXQ010000110.1, read on the forward strand.
GGGGAGGAATGTCACCCAATGGAAGATCCTGATGAATTTGGAGGGCTTCAATGTGATCCAACATGCTTGTCCAGTGTGCCTCCCAACGTATACCGCATTTGTCTCTAGTTATGAGAATCATTACCCCGGATTTGCGGATCAGCTTATTCTTGTCAATAGTATGGGATAATTAGCCAACTACATAATTACTCTATAATTATAATATTATTGCAATGATAAGTTTTGCAACAATTTTACTTTGCCCCGCAGCCCCTCCTGCCTTCCAAGTAGTCCTGGATCTCATCCGACCCATCCTGGCTCCCCCGACCAGCAAGGCTCTCAAAATATTTAATTCAGACAAGCGTAATTGGGTCTCTTATCTGGATAAGCTAATCAGCAAGGAATACAGACGACCAGAGTTTGGAGGAACAAAATCATCAAGCTAATTTTATTAACATTTTAGAAAGTACTTCAATGAAACTAATTAATCTACTTCTATTAATATGTATATTTATATCCTAAAGTAAAATTTTCCAAACTTTCTCACTCAATTAAAATTGATTACCCAATTCAATAACAAAAAATTATTTTAGATTTGGGTCAAAATGCTACAAGGAACGACATCAGCATCCGCATCACAACCTGACTTCGCTTGATGGAATAACATTGTTTTCCATTTCAATTGTTTTTTCCTATATTTTGCTATTTATATCTCATATTTACATCAAACTTTCCCAGAATCATCATGATCATGATCATTCATCATCCTGCCTTCATTTGCAACACTAGTTGAAACAAAGTTTTTTTTATTTTCTCTTCAAAGCCATAACTTTCTCTGGTTGGGTGGTGGTGGTAATGGCAAAGTCGTGTGCACTCCAACTCCAAACTTCAAAGGCACATACAAATAGACACATACATACATCCACACTTTAATACTTTTGCTCAGGGAGAAAGTTATTGATTAAGTGTCAAACCCAGTGAGGGCTGAACTTATTGCCATATATAAATATGTACATTGTTATGGCATATCCCCCTCCCAAATCAACTCTCATTTTCTTGGGAATCTCCTCCGGAACATTGAGTTGGACTGACTTGGAGGAGGACGAAATGATTTCACTTAAGATCAAGCCAAGCCCAATCCAAAGCCAAACAAACAAAATGGAAGGGTGGAATGGAACTACTTATCTGACAAAAGAACAGGGAAACAATTACAGAAGAAGCTTTAACAATAAAAAAACTTTCCCATTCAACTTTATTCATTATTCATGTTGCCCCGTTGGGCCTTCCAAGCCAAGCTAGGCCATGGTCGGATCGGATGATGTCAGATCCAGCATAATATTATTATAACATGATATAAGTCTAATTATCTATAGCCATATTCTGCATGTTCCAGAAGAAGAATATTATTCCCATTATAATTGCCATTCCTTTTCTGTCACGTAGCTTTGGATTGGATCCATCCATCTCATGAGAATTTTATTTGCATTCTTGTTCAGAGGAAAGAATGAAAGTCGTCCCTTTCTGTTCAGGAATGGAATCGAATGGAATACAAACCCCAAGACTTTAATTAGGGGTCCCTCTGATCGCATTTTAATTTCATCGTGGAGAACTGACTTTGATCTCTTTCATGCATGTTAATGAGCTGGGTCTGGGTGAAGGGGGGAAGAAGTAAGGCTTTATGGGCTACTATCGCCTACTTAAATTGAGGTCTATCATATTATCATCATTGCCAGAGTCAAAGTCAAAGGGGAGGACTACAAGGGAACATCTGGAATCAAATTGGCTTGGCCTGACCCAGTTATGTCTAAGGCCATTTCTGGGGGGTACTTATCGTTAGCTCATCTCATCCATAATTAGTATAATTACCTGGATGCTAATGTCCATGTTTCACATAAAAGCTATTAGGGCTGACCTGAATTTTTAAGGGCTGTTTATTCTTAGGGAGGACTTGATGAGGCATGCTTTTATATTGCATACCTAAGCTCATTTATGAGATAGAGATGATGATGAGAGTTGTAGTTAGCGATATTGAAATTGAGATTGAGAAGAGAGTTCATTTTAAACTTGTGTCTGGAACATTTAGCTAATCGTGGTCGCAGTTTTAAAGGAGCGATTTATTTTGCTAATTTTTGCAGAATTTTTAATTTCCTGTAATGATGAGTTTGAAAGTGATTAGTTTTTTAAGCACGTTTACGTTAATTAGCTTGAGCGTCATCTTGGGGCAGAGGCAATGCCCGACTATACCAAACTCGGCTACGACGGCGGGGCTAGTTATGGTAAGGAAAATGGAAACTTTCAAACAAATTGGAATTAATTTTACTTGAACTTCACCAATTTGTACTTGTCTCACAGTTCCCCGGTCGGCTCCCCGACAAGGACCATTTCGACCGAGTTGTCTCATACGACGGGATGGCATCCTACAACTGCACCTACGACACGGAATGCTCCCGACATATTAGCTGCATCGGGATGGAGGTCCCCTGCTGTGCCTCTGGCACTTGTCAATGCCTCTATTGTCCCAACTTCCGATGTCCCTCGGCCATCAAACTTGCCGTTTCTGCTAGATCCGGGTTTTGCAACAAGAACGAGAATGACTATGTCTACAACTCCCTGGCCATTTACCGGGGGAGCAGTGATAGTGACAATCAGCCATTGACGATAACCGCCTCTCCGGTATGAACTTGAGCAAATCGAATTAAATGTTTCAGATTTTATCCCCCGTAATACCTTTTAAAAAATGATTTTTTATAATTAATTCCCTACCCACTTAAGGCAACGGAGGCCACAGGTGGCTACGCCATTTTGGAAGCTTATGCCTCCACCAGCCTCCCCGAAAATTACCAATATCATGTAAGTTGGTACATGCAATTTAATCTCTCCCCGAGGACCACCAGCACCGTTACCGGGATGCTGAGGAGCATGCTGAAGGTTATGAAAAGTCGGGATATAATGGACGCCATCGAGCCCCGTGTCCTTGATGAGATGTTCCAGCTCCGATATGGGAACGAGACTGGAGGGGCGCTCTATTCCCCAGCAGCAGATCCTTCTCCCCCTCCAACTCCTTCCAAGCAGCCAGAACCAGAAACAAATCAGCTTATTCCTCCAAACAAAACCAGTTCACTTAAACTTCCAGTACCATCATCTTCATCCTCATCATCATCATCCCCAGCTACAAACTAATTTTAAGGAGGAGAAAAGGGAAATCTGTTTTACTTAAGGAAGTCGTTTCTTCTGTCATTTTTACACAACTTTCCTTTATTAAAGCCCTCATGTTTCTTACACTCTCTCAAGCTTGACTGTGTGTGAACCTCCCCGCGATTAAAAAATACATTTTTATGTCCCAACTTAAACTTTCATGATCCAATTTACACTCGTGCTAATTTAATTAGCTCTCACACTAAAAACTTTTTTTCGGTGGGGGGAAGAGTTCCTCCCTTCCCTCCTTCCTGTGCCATTGCCATATCATACCTAAGTACATAGCTTGTCATATTAAATATATAACATGACATAGACTAACCTAACCTACGAAACCTCCCTCCATGTACAATGTACTCCGAAAACGAAACTTCCTCCATCCATACTCCACCACCACTCCATTCCACTCTACTGGTCTTTCTCTCATGCAGTTATGGAGGCAACAGATTCATACATATCATCATCATCCCCATCAACATTATAACTTTCTCCTTTTATGTTTCCCCCTCAACATCCCGAAAGCAACTTTCCCTTTTGTATGGATTTTTTTCACTTTCACTTCTCTCAACTTTCCCATTATGCCTTCCTCTTTAGTCCCATTTTCTCCATGGCCATCACATCACAATTCACATTCGCCATCGTCATAATCATCATCATCATCACCAACATCGGCCCAGCTTTCTCCTTGGCTATGTTGTATTTGTATATTATGAATATGGCTACAACCAAACCAACCTACAACTTTCTCCTTTCTCCCCCACAAAAGTATCGCCAGGGCCATTTATGCCTATCTGCCATTATGCCCATAAGCTTTTGCCATTTTCTCTTCCCAGTAATGCCATAATATACAAAATGCCATCACTCCTCCGATCATTCCATCCCACCACACACCACCATCATCCACATCCTCCTCCACCTCCATCCATATATCCACCTCCACCTCCATCCATATATCCACCTCCACCTCCATTCCTCCATTGCAAAGCAACTCAGCTCACCTACTTTTTCCGCTTCGCCTGCACTTTCTCCCATAACATTAGCATCAAAGCATATCATCATCTTCCCTTCTTCCCTCCTTTCTCTCCACTCTGCATATACAAGCTTACAAGTAAACTTACAACTGCGCAAACAAACAGAGAGAAAGTGGGAGAGAAGAAGAGTGAAAGTAAAAAAATGAAAGGAAAGGAAGAAAAAAATAGCATCAGCATCCAGAATCCTGAATATCCGCCATGACCATCATCCCATTCCCATCCCATCACACGACGTCTCTCCCCAAGAATATCACCAGCAAACGAGCCCAAATTCCCCATTTATATTCCATAACCATTGCAAATTGGACTGGGAAGTGGGGGGAGAGAAGGAAAACGTCAGTCCATAAAGTATAATAAATGTACCTATGAAAGTGGCCATGTCCGTCCAGAGTCCACCATCAGCATCCACTCCAACTCCAAAAACTCTCCAACTCTCCATCTTCCTAATCCACTCCATATGCTTGCATAATGTCCCTAAATATATGTGTATGCTCTTGGGTGGTATATCCCAATTCGTATAGAAGAATAAAGTTTAGTTTAGCTTGGTTTACTTTATAGTATAAACATAAAAAGACTCCCATTATTTTTTTAAACTCCTCTGCTCTCCCCTCAACTCATCTCATTTCATCTCATCTGCAACTTTCAACTTCCTTCCTTCCTTCCTTCCCCCATTCCTCTCCTCTCCCACGGACATAACAACCAATCCAATCCAAAATCCCCCCACACACAGAAGGAAAAACATTTCCAATTCATATGCCACTCTACTTGAAATCCTCCTGTCCTGATAAGGAGTGTCCATACCCATGTTTAAAAAATTTGCACGCTTTCTCCTTGCCAAAAAAAGTAACGCAAAACCAGGTTCTTTTCTGACTGGCGATATAGCTATATGGCTATATGGCTCGGACTTGGGATTATGTTCTAAAATGTTCCGAAAGAAGAAGAGCCATTTTGCATTTTGCCATGCATGCCATTAAAAAGCCTGGCTCTGGATTTTCCTAACGTAAACATGACCGTTAATAGACGGACAGGACGGGGACGCAAATAGACCGGAGTTGTTACCGCCACCGCCGCCATCACAATATATAGTTTGATATGGACTATATATATAGTCCATATCAAACTATTCTAAACTAGACCAACTATACTTATTAGGAATATGGCTTGGGCATGTAGATTTTCTTCCCCAAAAACTGCAACTTCCAAAAGTTGGGAGCTCCAACAACTCCGAAAAAAGTTTCTCTTTTTTTCTCGCCAGCAGAAATCAACCATAAAAACTTGGAGTGACATGGTAATGGCATAATGGCACTATGGCCATATAGCTTTATGTGTATTGGCTTGGCTGATGGCTGCTCAAATGGACCGTATCACTTTACTGGAGATGGACGTCCGCAGAATACAAAAGCCAACTAATGGGATGGGGCAGGGGGAGGAAGAAAGTTGCCTCGACTGAAATTTGACATATGCCACGTGTTCGGATTTGGCGGTTCCGGGTGGGCCTGGAGGTGGCGAAGCAGAACCTGCAACAGAAGATGAAGAAAGAAAGACGCGTTAAGTTGGAGGGAATAACCT
>JAQIXQ010000111.1:0-59005 GCA_034700485.1 Pseudosinella alba
AGATAGGGAAAGGAGAACAAAGAATGATGCTAACATACAAATTAGTGAAAGTAAAAATGCCTAAAATAGAGTTAACAATATCAAATGACAGGAGGAGTGCAAAGTGCAAGTTTACAAAATACGATGGGATGGAGATGATGGAAATGGAAGGATATTGACAATTTGGACTAATATTATGGATATGCGTGCATAACATGAATTATAATTATAATCATGTGAAACGAACTCGACCTGCTTAATTTGGCATGACGTAGATACTGAGAACGATGGTTTTTGGAGTAGCCGAGATTGAAATTTCCACTTTAGACAAAATTTGTGCTTTTTACTATTACGAGTGATTATGGCTATGGAATTGCAATTGCAGAAAAGTTGCATGAATGAGAATTTATCACCAATTTTAGCTCTATTTTAGTGGCACGATTTGGGATGCAATTATATTAGGGGTACAATGAGACTTCGAAGAAAAGTAGCTCAAAATAGCATGACATGGTTTTAAAAACACTTTACAAACTGTTTCATTGTAATACGATGTACTAATGAAATTAGTACCTCGTAATACAATCGTGAAATGAGTCGTTATAAATAATAGCCATACAGATTACTGAATTTAACTTTTTTAACTTCTGGATTCTGATTTATTTACTTATAACATTGAGTCATTAAGTTTTATTATGAATGTATCCATGTTCCGTGAATTATTTAGTTAATATTTAAATATTCTACAAAGTCGCTCTACCCACATACACCGTAAAATAATTTTCATCCAACTCGTCATTTTCATACTATATGAAGTTCTTGTTTTTTTTTATTTACAATATTAGATCGTTGATGTGATGACATATTTAATATACATAATAATATGTATATAATTATGTACTAACTTCATTCAAATATATTCCTAATTATTTTATTTTACCATTATTGATATTTATAACTGATTATCCGTAGTTCAGAACCTCCATCCCACATTAGTTGAGTCTATGCACTTCATTATTATATTTACTCCTAAGATTTTAAAGAATGATTTCGGAAAAAGAGACAAATCAGTTTAAATAGCGACGTAATATCAAATTAATAATTATGCCACAAACCAATATAATATGTATTATAAATTATACAAGCCGATTCATACATAAAGTAAAAAAAGTAAAATTAAATCATATTTAGCTACACTCAACAGATTATTCAAACATTCTAAACGGTCAGAATATACAAAAGAACTTTTCCTCTCTAGAAATTGCTAGAATATGTAACTTTCACCATTGTACCTACTTAACTTTTTTTTTAACTTTAGATTTTTGCAAATTACTGCAACTATGTAAGAAACCTACCTCATCAATATATTCATTTCATTTTACAGTGGTAAGCACGAGAACAAGAAGACCCAAAAACATTATTGATGATGATGACTATGTTATATCTGTCTCTGTCATTTTCATACTCAACTCATGATCAAATTCAGAGGTCTTTCTTGTACTTATTAAATATCATTTCCGCAGAATAGCTATAAACTAACCAAAAAACGAAAAAATATAGTGCCAAAGAATTCATCATTGTCAGTGCCTCTTATGGTGAGTGCTACCCTCACGGTGACACCTACTACATATACCTACGCTTACGCTACAGTGTAAGCCTTACACTTAAATAATGAAAACAAATATCACAAAACCAAATGCCAACTGATAATGATTAAACCTTTCGGATGGTAGTTAATTCATTTTTAAAAATTGCCTGGTTTTTACTCTTACGAACAGCAGGGACGAGAGACTTAAGACGATTAGTGCTGTAGTGCATTTCAATAGGGAAGTACAATAAGTCAAAAAAAACATTAAATTAAGATATTGCTCCTGATAATCTGATATTAAACAAAGATTTTTCTTAAAACAATGTTGGATTAAATGATTCATAAATTAAATACATCTTGGCTTATTGGCAATTCATTACGAATAAATTATATAATATATATACAACTAAACTAGGTAGGTAGGTTTCCTCTAATAATAATCTAGACCAATGTTACCATATAGGAATTGTTAACAAGCAAATTAAAAAGTTGTCAAAATTTTTACAAAAATAGTATTTATCGTAAATTTTTGGAACAGTGTGACAATTACAGCTACCTAATATTTACATTGCTTATATTCAAATCTAAAGTCTTAACTAACCGAAGAAGTGAAAACGAAGAGCAATAACAGTAACACGATAACCAGTAAAATAATATGACTACTTTTGCATTAATTTATTATTGGAGCATGCATCTGGCTTTTGTTCTGTATTCCTTCTCACTCTCACCATACGCAGGCAGATTAATTCTATACTCAATCAGTCCATTTATAACCATGAGTCTCATGGAAGTTCACAGTTACTGAAATGGATTATATGGATCGCTTGGGGTTGGATTAGCTGTTTCGTTTTGCAAATTAACAGTCGTTGAGTGAACTGTAGCGGCGTTGCTTCCATCATTTAGAAAACTTTGATCCCAACCCAAAGGGCGTGATGGACTTGTTGGAATGTGGCTATTCGATGAGTTGTAAGGTGGGGGTGGCTCGAAGGTTGCCGTAGTAGATTGAGCCGCCCATTGGGCAGCCGATGCTTGAATTGGATCAGCAACGTAGCTTGGGCTTGTACCCGGAGAGTTGGGCTTGCTAGGTCTTGGTTGATTAACTTGTGGTTCATAAGGGCTTTTGGCTGGGCCAGGGCCGGGGTAGGGGTAAACATTCTGAGCATTTTGGGCCATTTCCTCTCTAGAAGCTCTTCAGAAATTAGAGAGAGAGAAAGCAAAACATAAAAGAGTGAAAATAAAATTCATAAATATTTGCATTTACTACTTAAATACTAAAGTATAGCTAAATATAAAATTAAAATAATAATTAAGCCAATAACTTTGCAATTTTAAGAATCGTTGAGTTTACTTCTAGTACTCATTTTGCATGCAAACCGAATATATAAGAACTAACTGATAGAAAGCCAAAAAACTTAAATATAAAATTTTCTATTTTGTGAAATCTATGGTGTGTATAATGCATTCGCAGAATCGTCAGATTTAAAACAAAAGTCATAAACAGGAAAGCGATTTATCTAAGAAGGAGTAATGATAATGAAGGACCGAGAAGGAAGGTTGGAGAATGAATATAGTAATATGTATTAGTACTAATATCAGATACGTTGATTTAATATGTTCATGCAACGTTTTAGGTTAGTGAGCATGAGACATGAGATTCTTCTGTTGCCTTATAAGTGGGTTGGTTAAAAAAAGATATTTTTAGGTAAACTTGCAAACTAAAAATGACTTTACTAAAAAGTATTTTGTAAGAAAATAAACAAAAGGATTCGCCATTCTCGAGAATTTGAATTTAAAAAAAATATAATATGAAAATCTACTTGCAAATGTTTGGGAATGAACACTTGCGTGCGAATTTTAGGAATTAAGGAGTTTAGTAGGTTTGAGATCCCCAAATTTCGGGATCATCTACAAGACTTTGATTCTGTTGATTTATCTGAGGATCTTTTGCCATCTGAGCAGCAGCCCCACCACCAATAGACGCTGCGGCAGCCAACATCACTTCCTTGGGTGCTCTGTATCATTATTTATGTGAAAGACATAACAAAGTTAGACGGAAAATGCGTTAGTGATTTAGTACATGTTATTAACATGATCACCAGAGAATACAAACAAAAGCTATATCGGTACATATCGATCTGGAGTACATAGTAAGTTGGGGCGGTATATAAAAAAGAGACGAATTAATTTGATCTTATAACTATATCACGTAATCATATCAGATCACAACCTCACTTTATGATATAGTTATCGTAATGAATTGTTTTTCAGTTTGCAAATATCTATTCTTATCTCGTTCGTCATTTCGGAGATTAAAAAGATAAACCCTGTTTGATTAAGCTGCGACTGCAACATTGATGGCAGGTCACGCTTGTTACTTAGAATAATGACTGTAGTAAATTATTTCCCGTTTATATGAATATTGTACAATGAAAACCATTTCTTAGATTTCATTTTTTTAACAAAAAGAACAAAAACTTACTTTTTCCCAAGGGCTACCATTCCATACACAACCCCAGTAGCGATTATGCTTCCGGAGCCAAGGAAGGTATTTGCTCCGAAGCAGAACAAGATTGCAGGAATAGGGGCACTATAAAATACAGATAGAGCCATAATTAGCTCCTTCCCACTAAGGAATACTAAAGATAAAATATTATGACATGACAATTGACAATCTTACATGACGTATGCAGCTGCCTTCATCCACAATGGCTTTGTCTCCACCATTGCCGTCACTTTATTGACATGCTCCACAAACACGCAACAGCAAGGGGACTCAATCGTTACAACCAAGAAGCCGCACAATCTGAAAAAGTTGATTATGGACATTCATAAAATCTTAAATTGCAACATATAGGCTACGATTTTATCATTTAGAACGGAAATAATGATTTTCCTCAGTATTTTACTTACATTTGCCAAACACTGAATACAATACAGGTTGGAGAAAACACACTAAAGAGTAAACTGAACAGTCCAAAGAACATGGCCAGTCCTCCAGCGGCAGTGCCCAGGGCACGGAGCCCGTATTTGACATACCATGGTTGTTCCTCCTTCGGGGGTTCCATCCCCCCATAGCCACCTTCCCCCATACCACCAGTTGGACTTTGCATGATGATGTTGGTTGGTCACGCGAGCAACTAGAGGACGGTCTCTCTGGCCTGGCGTCGGGCTAAAGCTTCACTTCCAACTTCTGCGACCCCTGCGATCTCACCAAAAGCAATTACGTATCCTGCAAGAATCCACAAAAAAAAATCCACGTTTACATTAATTCCACTTGCAAATATTAAAACTTAACTATTAAATACCCTGTCATTCAACATTGCCTTATTGCATCGCGTACGCATATGTAGAGAGAGCATTCATTAACTACCTACACGGAACAACAAAATAGATCTAAACTAAATCAACACCAAAATCAATAAACAACAAAATCTAACATCACGATCACCATCATCAATGCATCATATGACTATGACTATAAATATGGCTATTGGGAAGTTAAAGGATTAGCAACCAAAAATATGTTATGCCTTGTTTAACCACCTGCTCTTAATGGCCCCCCTCACCTAAACTAAAGCAACATATTTAACTCTAATATTTTGCATTGTAATTGGACTGAGAATTTAACATTAATTCATCAATATTCCCTCGAACTGACTACTAACAATTAAGTAGCTATAATTCCTCTGACAGATTTACTTTACTACTGTACTTACAATTAGTCGTTTAATACTAATTCGTTTACCAGTTACCTAAAACTACTTTCAAAAAAAGTTTCGCACTGTGCCACTAACTGAGACTAATTTTGTAGACACCAGCAGCTGACTAATAGAGCTAACATTTACTTGAAATTTTAACAAGCTATTAAGTACGCTAACGGAAATACCTAGTACAAATACATCCAAACTAAATCTAGCAAACAAATCGAACAAGAATTTTTAGAGACATCATAAATAAATCAAATCAGTTCAAATCACATTCGTAAAAAATACACTAAACCAAAGCACCCATCACAACATTCAACATTCACAACATAAACTCAACTCATATGGATCTGCTTATGATTCACTCCTAAAATGAACAATTGACAATTACAAATTATGGGCACATTTAATTTTTACGACTGAAACTCCGCCTTCAACACCTACGCCCTGGATGTGACTATTATGACCAGACTTGAGTTTACCATGAATGACATGACAGTTTTTTTTCTAGGATTGGACAGCAATCATTGAAGGTCACTAACAAAACACTAAATGCACCTATTCACCTATTGTAATGCTTTTAAAGTGCTTTCTTCGATAACTTACATTTGCCTGATCTTTTTTCTAAAACAAACAACGACAATTACAAAAAGGTGTCTTATTTAGTACGGTTTACGGTAATTGAATAATAAATAATGTTACCTGTGCTGCACCCACACACTCCCAAATCCCAATCACAAAATCGGACGACTGAATCAGCAGCAAACGCAAACCAGCAGAAATACACAAACCGACGACGACGACGACGACCACTTCACTTCAGAACTCGCAAAAACTCCAACCTTGTACGCGGGCGGACCACACTAAACCATTAAGTAACATATAAGTTAAGTTAGTTAACTAACTGAAAGTATAACTATAAATAACTGCTGCTGGATACTTTTATAGCTTTAAAGGGATATACTTTGCAAAAATAAAATCTTTCCTTTCCAATCCAAACGAAACTGATAATGAGTGATCCTAGATCTGATATGAATATGTTGATGAATATGATGATGATGGAATATGGACTGGAAGTTCCAGTCTGGAACTGGGAGTGAAAGTGGTGTTCAACTGAATGCGTTTTTGCGTATGCTTCTATTACTTACTTACATGGCTTTATGCTCATGATATGAAATGGAAATGATGATGATGGTCAATGGTAGTAAGTTTAGGTTTCCGCAAAAACCGAGTGTGAAATATGATCAAAACATACTCATATAGCTATATATAGAAGGATGGAAACCTCACCTATTCCAAGCTATTCCAAAAAGAGATTCCAACCCAGTCCAGCAAAAAAAAGGATACCATAAACCATTCTACTGCACTGGAACTGGAGGAGGACATATGCATGAAAACTTTGTGTATTTGGCTTTGGCAGTTGGGTTTGGTGTACTTGTTGTGGGAGGTGTTCTCAAAAAATTATGTAATTTTGTATGTATTTTTTGTCATATAGACATGGAGTAAGCCAAGTCAGAGTATCAGATAGATCTGAATCTGTATCGTATCTACTTTTACGAGAATTTTGACTTCTCCCACAAGAAGCCTACCCCATGATAATCAGCTGAGGAGGAATGGAAGCGGATTGGTTGTGGGGCGACGTGGGTGGGCCGGTAGGGATGGGATATGGGCAGAAGCGAAGGGAAGTATGGAAATGAAAATGAACATGAGAACATGACAGATTGCGCTGATGCAAAACTACCACTCTGTTGGGACGAGGCTTATCTTTTGCGAATGACGAGGAGATTATCATTCCATTCCATGCTGATATGATATGGTGCTTGCTTCAATTCATGAATCATGTATGTCATGAGGATTTTTGACGATATTCGATTAACCCAGTCAATAGTCAAGTCAATTAAGTAGTAACAGGCTTGTGCTGGCTATATGAGTTTTTATTATATGCATGCGTTGACGCTTTTGGCAATGACAGTGACAGTCAATCGTACTCACGCGCATACAATAGGCAGTAAGTTAAAATTAATGAATGATTAATTTAATTTAGCCTTGCCCTTCGTGGACAACAAAGGAGGATTTCTATAGAAGAGCTGAATATAATGCATCATATCGCATATCATGTGTTATAGGACAAAGACTTAAATTCGAAGAAATCAAATCAATTATGATTTTTATATTTCATTACTATTTATGACTATGACTAATTTTAAAGTTACATGCAATGCAGTGCGGTAGAAATGGTAAGAAAAAGAAAAATGCAATGGAATTCAATACTCAATTGGACTAAAAGGAGAGAAGATGATAATGATGACACGACCATCATCATCATCACGGACCAGATCTTTTATTGAGTTACTATACTTAATTTTAACTTCAACAATTAATGCGAGTAGACCACTTCTTCTTTATATAATTGTATCGAATCGAAACATACATCGGCAACAAATAATATACAGGAATAAGATTTCGGATAAATATATGGCATAAACAATAACACTAATTTTGATAATACGTAAGTGATATATAACACATTTGTTCGACTGCAATAATATAATACTCTTAATTAAACAATGATAAATAGAGATAGGTAATAAGGAATTTCATAAGATAGTTAGTCATAAAATAATGTAGGTAATAATTACACTGCCAGCCAGTACTCTTCTCACTTCAGATCTGCAAAAACAAATCTTGCGTATACCAGAATTAAATAACAGATCAACAAGAAAGGGTCAAGGTCAAAAACGGAACAAAGGGTACGAAAGCTCGATTGGCAAGAAATTATTTGTAATAATAAGTAAACGAGGGCATGAATGACTGATCAAGTTGGGAGGCACCTTTGAGCAGGATACAATTTCTTAATTATGTACCTAGTACAAAATGTCTTCTAGCTTAAACATACATGATAAATCGCAAGGTATCACAAATTAAATCGGGAAAGTAAAATTGGAATGTACAGAACTGGATATACCTTGAAAGTTCCAATTTTGTAATAAATGTACCCGCGTTAGGTTGTGATTTTTAGGATCAGGACGGATTTTTAATTTAATATTTATTGCTTCTTTCCACTGCTGCTTGGCAAACTGACGTTGGTTGCACTGCCATTAGAGGAGGCTGATAAGGAGGAGCAATCGTCCATTGAGACGGGGTTACTGCTTGTCTGGCCAACCTTCTTGTGGTCCTTATCTTTGCTAAATGAGAGATTTTTCCATATCCATGCTGGTCCACTAGCATTATTCCTGTATGCTTCCAGTTCATTCTGGGAAATGGTAAGTCTATGATTAAGGTCATCATTGCGACATTCCGCTTCGGCAAGAGCAATTTTGGTTTTGGCGAGCTCATTCTCCAGCATTTTTATGGTCTCTTCAACAGTTGGATTTGGAGGTTCCTGGTAGTTTGATGCTTGGCCATTTCCGGGATTGCTTGGATTTTTGTTTGCCCCGGAAGCAATGTTCATCGCAACGGAGACAAAATGGGCACAGTTGGGGCATAAATTCGATTGGAAGAACTTGTTTCGCTCACGAATATCCTTCTGCATTTGGTCTAACTGGGAGCTTAGATTTGAGCAGGTCTATGTATATAAAAGGCATAAATATTTTTTTTAACTGCAAGACTATATACAAGTACTAGAACAATATCTGCAGGAAATCAACACTTACCCTTTTGTAGTCTGCAATTATGTTTGACTTTTTCTCACTTTCAATGTCATATTGCTTCATTTCTCTTTGGAATAACTCTTTTACCTATAGAATGTACACAGAATAAACTATCTTAGGACAAAGCTCTAACAAAGTCAAGTGAAATGGCCGAGTTCATATTTTTGATAGCAAAGAATATGGATGAAATGTTACATACCGAATTAGTTTCTTCTTTAAGTTTAGAATTAAAATCCTCGACTTCCTTTAAAGATGTTTTTGTTCGACTTAGCTCCTCGTCCAAAGCAATAGCGGATTCCTCTGTAGAAGCCTTACTCAACACAAGATTTGTAAGTGCAGCTTCATATCGCAGCATATCTTCCATCAGTTTCTTATTTTCTCTCTGTAATTTTGTCAGAGGGTCGACATAATTTTTCTCCTGCTCTTTGGCTACCAAGTACTCGTTCTGATACTTCTTCAGCCTTTTGACTTTTATTTGAGTTGCCACTCGGATTAGCGAGTGTGCAGCTTCAGCAGTTTTGAACTTCTTTGGAAGACTGACTCGGAAATACTTCAGCACTCCTTCGAAATCTAGTACCAATAAATCCTTCCTGGCGGCCTAAATGTGAACGTAGCAAAAGCAAGGTTAAGCATTAAAAACGTTAAAGAAACAACTAAAAAATTTAGCAGACATTACATAATTTCTCAAACTTACAGCTAAAAGTGCAAGAGCAACTTGAAATAGCGTTTTGGTCCCATCCAAAAGAAATAAATCGATAACCCTAAATACGAACACCAGTGGGAATTTAGCTGTGTACAAGGTTAGGAGCCACTGCGATGCGTACATATGAGATTCTATCGTTAGTTCTCGGAAGTGAGCCCATAGCTCTGGAATGTGTTCCTGCAAATCATTTTGATAAAAAGTTGCTCAGTGCTGAACTTTACAATGCAATTAAATGTACTATAAAGTAACTAAGTAAAATACCTCAATAAGCCTGTCCAGCTGGTGAAGTTTTAAGTGCAGATTATCGAACCCATCTCGGTATAAATCTCTAAATTGATAATCATACATGATTTTGACTAGGAGACAAAACGCTTGTTCTTCAGGCATCTAAAACACAAAATCAATAATAACCAATAAAATCAGTAATGTATAATTGCATATTGAGAAACTCGATCGTTTCAAAACCAAAATGAATGAAAATTAATCAACAATTTCACCTGAAGTAACAATGCAGCACCAATAAATGAAATCCCTTGGCAGTAGCCAACTTCTGTGTCATAGATTGCGTAACCCTTGCTAATTCTATGCAATTGTTCTTGTCCTTTCCCACCAGACTCCTTAAAATAATCATTGGCTGGAAATGTTCTTGTGATATCTCTCAAAATTACTTCTTCGTTATCACATTCTTTGCCCAGCAAGCTTTTATAAGTTTCGAACATGACAGCGTCATCTTGACAGTTAGACAGGCGAAGCCACATTTCACCACGTATGGTGTCTACAAAGTAAATCAAATTCATTAAAAACCTAAAATACAAAAGAAGTGTTGCTGCAATGAAACTGTACCTGGTATCCCAGCCTTAACTAAAGGAGTCAAATGTTTGGGTCTTGGAGTTCCGATGGGCCAGGTAGTGACAATGTCACTCCAAGCAGTTATTTGTTCATCTGTGCAGTCCTTAGATATCTCTCCCATTCCACTTTGTAGTGGCTCGTCATCATCTAAATTTATGAACACCAGAGTAAATATGTATCTAATGGAAGTGGGAACACTCATTTCAAAAGCGAGGCAAATGAAAATGCGTAGAAAATTAATAATACCAGATTCATCATCGTCCTTTGTCGGAGTATCTAAATCTAAAGATCCGATACTGGAGGACCGAATAAAAGAAGTAAAATTCAGGCTAAAATTAACTTTGGCCTTGTCAATTTCTCCCAATGTCTTTGTTGACATCACTTTGTATGTATTTCCAACTTTTGGAACGTTGGCTTCAATCTATAAAAAAATCAGTCAAATATATTGAACAATGATCTATTAATGCATAGGTCAATAAAAATTAGCGTTTGTGGTCAATCTAACCTTGCGTAATGAAAGTTCAAATTGCTGCGTGAAGTGATGCTTTCTTCCGAGCATCCAAAATCTCTCACTAGGTGGGTAGACTCTGGCTTTGGTTTCGAGGGCAAACCGGATGGGTTCTTGAATGCCCTAAAGAAATACACAACATCAGTATTTAGATACGTCACATTAATAATTCAATCAAACTTCAGCTTGTCCTGTCACAGTTATCAGTTCAGTCAGTTGTACTTACTTTAATTACTAAATCCACCGCGACGGTAAGGAAAACACTGGAATCTTTGGCAGTCTCTTGGTTTAATGGTTCAAAAGCAGGATCATTAATATCCCATACACCACCAACTGCATAAGATCTTCTACCGTAGTTTGTAGATCCGATAGACCAAGATATCATTTCTACAAGCTACAGATACAACAAACAAGTTTATGATTGACACAACTCATTGCTCACTCTCATACAATGGAAGGAACAGAAAAAGTGCAAAATCAAGAATTTCATACCTGCATATCCGAGTCTCGAACATGCCGCCCCGGACTCAGAAGTAGGCCAAAGCACCTTTCAACATTTAACTCTCCAGCAGCATCAGGAATTTGGTAAATTGTTAGCCATATTTGCTTCGGAACACAACTTCTCAATTTGAATGACCCCTTGTCTCTGGGAGCCGACGCATAATGACCCTAGAAGAATGATGCACATTTACAGTTAACAATGCGGCAATTAAGCTGAGAGCATTACGAATATATATTTTTCCAATACTAAGGTACTACTAGCTAAAATAAAACATACCTTTCCATCATCTTCCCGGATTTCTAATGAAACTTCAAAAACAAAGCTTTCTTGAGTTTCCGATTTGGCATCTATTTGAAGCTCCTTAACTTCATCCTTTGTAATCCCAACTTCATTAGGAGGAGATTCAAAAGCTCTAGCAAAACTGCTGAATACGCGACCAACCTACAGGATCAAAATGTTTAACATGGATATCAATTTATCAATACAACCAGACAACTACTCAATCTGCAATTAATGTTAAATTGAATTTAAAATCTTACAGCTTCGGGAACGTCACAGCGAAAAGCATGGCATTGAAAAATTGCCTCTTCATAGCTTTCCCCATGCGAAGACGTGAACGCAAAACAAGCGGAAGCAGAAGATCCATTGGTGCCTCGTGCAAAAAATATAATTTGATTTATCTTGAACCGAGAGATTTCTTGCTGATTTTCTTCTTCGTAGACTCTAAAATAAAAGTGCACACAAATCATTCCAAGTCACCCCCCGAAGAAATCTTACTTTCGATACATAATCTTTATAAAGGAAACCATAATAAACTTACATTACGTAGCCGTCCGAATGAGTGTCCACCGACACAGAGACCGTTATCACCTTATCACTAGTTTGGTCACTCAAAAATGCCATAATCTTCTGAATTTCAGTTTCATTTCGTGGTTCCTGAAAGAGATATATGCAAATAATCCAACAAAAGTGTAATATGTAAGTTAGAGAATGATATAACTTATACCTTTATCTCTGTTTACCTTAATTGTCGCAGCACCCAAATATGAAACACAGTGAAATATAATAAAATCATCTTCTTTCTTGACGATCTCCTCCACTCGCGGCGGACTACTTATGGCGTCACATGGCACCGGCGTTGGCTTATCATTATCACTAATTACTAGCTTAGCAATTGCACTAGCAACTTGATTAGATTGATTGGAATCACTCTCAGGGGGGCTTTGGTTTCCGGGAACGTTAGCATCTTTCTTCAACTGTTCATCCTTCTGATTCTGACTATTTTCATCACCACCTCCGGTGCATATCTTCTTTGGAGTGTCCCCGCCGCCTCCCCCTTCCCCTCCAGAACCAGCGGCTATTTGGTCGGGGGTCGAGGTTGACGCGATATCTTCCTCCTTATTCATTTCCTAAAAAAAATTCAATAGACAAATTAGACTAAAATCAAATCAAATCAAATGCTTTAAGCTTTCATTTAATAGGAGTCATCTATTGTTGAATTATTGACGTACTTTCATGAACGTATGTCCGAATTCTAATGAGGTTTACAAAATTATGGAGAAATTAAAGATGCATTGTTAAAAATTGTATACTGGATGGATCTTTAAACTGGCATGGGTCTTTCAGTCACTGTCCTCCCCGACCACCTGTAAACCAATCAATGAACAAAGATTCCTTCCGTTAGTTAAACATCCAACATCACAACAAAACATATCAACTCCTTTAAACATTATTGCATCTACTTCTACAAAGACATTATGATTATGTAAATGTTTGCTAATTATTCACTTACATGACACTAACTTACGCTATTAAGCATCAACACAACACCTCCGGCACGCTCTCGGGTCGTCAGCTCAGTTATTATTCATCCTAGTCAAAGTCAACAGTTAATTACCTCGGAATTGGAAGGGAGGAACATCAGCATCATTGCTTTTGCTCGGCCAAACCTACCACCTTATTAAAGAAAAACGCATCATTATTAGAATTAAATGGACTAATAGCATTAAATATTATTATCACACAAAATTTACATCTACTTACCATAAGCATTTAAATCTGATTGCGAATTGCGACGCTGCTGCGCTGGCTTATATCAAATCAAAGTCATCAAGTTTCAAGCCACACACAACAGCCATACGTGCACTTGGCACAGGTTACTGAGGAGGCGTTTGCGACAAAATGTCATGAATAGTGCTTTAACTAATTACAACTTACAACTTGTATGATTCATTCCCGTACGATTACGATATAGCATGCAAGTAGTCACCGTTTATGCTATTTATGCTATTTTGCATGCTAAAGTCAGTCCTTTTATTCCAAAAGAATCCCAAATCAAATCCATCAAACTTCCACCCCAAATGACTAACAACAACACACACGGGTACAACAACTAAATAAACATTAGAGAAGTCAGAATTCAAGAAGAGACAACATTGCTTGGACTCCAAGCCTTGGAGTATTGTACGACGCTGCGAGAGCAAATGCTACGCTGCTGCTGCTGCTGCGATTTGTGAGATTAGATCAGAGACCAGACCATTTGATCAGAATCATATTCTGATCACATTTTTGTAAAATCCATAAGCGTAATATAGCGCTGGCCAGCAGAATTTCAGAAATATTATACAGATCAATCGGCTCATATGATTTCAATCCTTTTTCTACCCTCTGCCTGCCTGCCCTTTTACTTTACTCCCTTCTCCCTCTTCTGCTTGTGCTCATGTTGCTTTGTGCACGTCAGTATGTAAATAAAGTGATTCGCTTCTCTGTCTGGACTGAACTGGACTTGTGCTGATTGTGGAGAAGAGTGAAATGAATTATAAACTGCATGCATGAAGGAAAGATTAATAAAACATGAATTAAAAGTACAGTAAGTAGATACATTAAATTTATAATGCCATAATGCGTTATTTACATGAAAATTCATACATTTCAATTTCAGCTTCATTCTCAAGGGCACATAAAAGCATTATAGGGCAGTATCAGAAAAGGGAAGGTGGGTTTATGCTGGGCTCGCCGTTCATCTATTCAACATGATTATCTGTTATTAATTAGAAGTTCTACCAAAACGTATGCGAATCCGACGCCGGGCTCGGGCTGCCAGGGATTAATTTTTAACTAACGATACAAAAAATAGTAAAGCAGCTGGCAGCTTTATGAACTTCGCCACAAAATGAACCATGTTTATAATAAAGTCCATATAATATCGCGTATTATCAACTTACTAAAAAGGATATCAAAATATGTATAGTGTATTATAATTGCCACCACACATACAGGTGCATTTTGACTTGACAAGCTAAAATTAATTGAGCTGCTCTTTGCGGGGAGAGGTGTACCGGACTTTTACCACCATAGGGAAGAGCAGGTGGAACGCAGTCATTTTTTGCAGCGGAGCGGATTGATATTATTTACAATTTGTAAATTACATAATAAATTATGATAGCGATCCCGCTTGCCTTTTTAATTAAATTAATCATTTTTTCTTCAAAACAGAGAAATAAAATCTACATTACATAGTATGTAATACATACTAAATATTCACTGGTGTATCTACCTAGTACCTGCAACCTGCATCGCTGCATCCCATCTTCTTGCTTTTGCTATTCTCAATTAAAATTAGCAATGCTGTAATTTGTAATTTTATACATTATTAGTAAAGCCCTACATTCATATTCATACAACATACAATCAATCAATGCAATGAATTGAATGAATAGTACAGTTTTAGAATCGAGTATCTCGATTCAAGATAGAAATACAATACGAGAATGATTGGTAGGAAGGAGTCCGTTTCGCCGTTCACTACTAAACATGAACAACGAGAACATAACATGATACGATGACAGAACAGACAGAGCCAAGCTGAGATTTTTTGTACTTTTATTTTACAACTTGCATTCAACGATTCAACATTACTATTACAGTATTACTACTTACAAACAAGCAGTACAACTTGCTACAAAAAGTACAATCCCAAATCCAAAGCATTGTTCTTTTTCAATTCATCATTCTTATCAGTGCAAAATGCAATGCTGATATGATGATGTTTGGTTGGCCTATTTCAATTTGGATTTACAATATGTGCTCTTCTCTTCTCTCCTCTCTCAAGTCTCATCCTCATCTCTTTACTTTAGATTACGTGTACTATTTTTTTCCACATCTTTCCAATTCATTCCAAACACTTGACTCAATCAGAGCAGCACACAAACAAGCATAGGACAGGTAGATTCACAATATTACAATGCTATTTACATAACAAACATGATTGAATAAATTGAATTGAAAAATGAACAACCCCAAATGCCATACCTTCCTATGTCTAATATGCAAATGAACATCCTCAACATCATCAATTGTGATTTACGTAATGCTAAACCAGATAGCATAGCGGGGATAGGGTTGCTGGTGTGGGTTGACCAGATTTCCTATCCCACCCATGCTTTCACTAGAACACTTGTTATAGCATGGGAGGGATAGAACTGATAGGTGGACGACAGCATATTTCCGCAGAAGAGATATGGCCTCTGCCACTGCCATCCTCATCCACGTACTCAATGCCTCAATTCATTCCATTCCAACTATTCCGACATAAGCATAGAGTCAATCAAAAGCCTGGCCAGCTGAACAGTTGATGGAAAGGCAGTTTTTTTGATAATATCCTTCAATCTGTTTACTAAACCATTTCACATTTAACTTATTTTTCTCCCAAGAAGAGATATTTTTAGGCCACCAAGAAGGGATCCAGCTTTACCACTCTCAACAATGCACCATCATCATCACTTAATTGGGGAGAGATAATGCATCTTAAATAGTGAATAGTTAAAAATATAATCAAATCAAGGTGGTCCACCAGGTCCTGATTGATAAGAATGTGAACCCGATCATATGTCACAGTGGATCCCCTAATTGCCTCCATTTTAATTTGGGAAGGTGCCTCATTTTAGGTTAAGCTTCAAGTGGAGTGTGCAAATTTGGAATTGGAGGAAGAACAGGTGTTCCAAATGACCAGTTGGTGAGGTTCCATCCTAAACTGGACAGAAAGCCTCCGCAGGGAACTGAGTTAATTGGCGGAGGTGCAGATTTAGCTGGCAATATGGCTAAATTGTAATTTGCTGGAAGGGTGGCCATGTGATAAGAAAATGGGATAGTTTCATGGTCAGGTGGATGGTGGAACTGAAAGTGGTTGGGAAATGGTGTAAAAAGTCTGATATCATCTAGGGTTAATTGATTCGGTTAGTTGATAATAATTATCGTAATTAGAAGTAGTTGGGAAGTCCTCCCTCACCGGTTGCAGTTTTGCAAGTTTATATTTTGTAGTTTGTAGCCAACTAAAGTTCGTTTCGGAGGTAGTGTGTGTGTGGGGTCGGTCAAGATAGTAATTTTGGGAGAATTGGGAGTTCGTTGTTCGAGGCGTGCCACTTGAGATCACTTTGGACGGGCCTCTATATCTTCTTATCATCTTAATTGGTATGTAATAAAATGATAAGGTATTTATTTATGTATTTGTTTTTGAACAGCTGATCATCAATTTTATATTTGTATACATGCATCGTTTGCGTTTGTTTGGAGAGAATTGGAGTAATTTGGTTGTGCTAGAACGAGTGTCTAGTCTAATGTATACCATGTACCTAAAAAATTAAATGGTGTTTTATTTATATTTAACTAGCTGATTAGAACACAATGGCGGAAACCTACAATGCCCCTCCGGCTGAGCCAAGTCAGGGTGAGGACAACGAGCAAAGGATTGATGGTGACGGCCAAGAAGTTAATGCATTGAGGTTTCTGGGAGCTGGAGGACCTGCACCGGCACCCCCACCCCCAGCGATTACTCCCGTATCCGCTGGAGTTAGTCAACCATTGCAGACGCAGCAGCCGCAACAGCCCCAGCCTCCTCAGACGCCTCATCCGCCCCCACAAGCTTCTCAGCATTCGCAGCAGCCCATGCCGACTCCGGGAGCATTTGACTACTCCGATCCTACAAGTTATGGTTCAATGCAAATGCCTTCTGTGCCTATGTCTGGACCTTACGGAATGCCAGGTCAAGTCCCAGGGATGATGGGAGGTGGGCCCATGAACATGATGATGATGCCCCCCTATAACTACATGTATCCATCGTATTTTATGCCTGGCCCTTATCCATCAATGCCATCTGCGCCTTCAAATCAATCACAAATGCTAGCCACTTTAAATGTTATGCGGGTTAAGGATCCAAAGTCGTACCGGGAGTGGTATAAAAAGTACACAGCCCATAAAAAGAATCCTAATCGAGTTCCGTTTCCACAAATTCCGGGCCATTCGAGCGTCCCTCCTGGCCCAGGATCGTCCCAAACGTTGCCCTCGTTTGGAAGGACTAGAAAAGAATCAAGTAAGCAAAACAACTTGTTTGTACTACTGGATATGTATTACGATTTTGGTGGAAATGGGTCCCTTTTAATGATACTTTTATCTGTATTATAGGTCGAAGCTCTGTCAATGGTGATTCTTTTAGACATCCTCCGAATGACTCTTTCGCAAATCTGGATTATTCACATATAGCTGGCGGTGGGGCGAACACCAGCATGTCGCATGCCTATGCCAGAAGTCATGATCCTCGACAACAGCCCCATTCAGGAAGGACTTCAGTGAATGGGGACTATAGACCTCTTCCAGATGAGGATTTTGAAATTGATGGAGCCGATATGTCGAGTTTGGCCTCAGGAGGAAACGGTATACTACATTCAACACAGTATCATCCGAATGATCGGGATAGACCACAAACACAATCTGGTTAATATTTACTAAATAATTTCTACCATTTAAATTTTACAATCGCCGATCGCCATTGAACAAAGTGACAGTGAACATTCATTAATTAGTCATTACTTTTTTTAAAAACATTTAATAGGTCGTAGCTCAACCGTCGGTGAACCGTATAGACTTCAGCCAGGGGACGTGTATGGTAGCTATTCTGATCAGCAGCCTGATAGTCTGGCGTATGACAATTCTTATAGATTTCAACCTATTGCGGAACAAGTGCGGGAACCAAGTCCCAGGAGAATGACACCTTTAAAATTTAGCACGTTCCATTGGGCCGGTAAGATTTTAAGATTTACGTACAACATTATCATTCAAGCATTTGTTGATAAAGCATACAAACCTTAAGATTTTTGCTTACTTCAGCTCGAAAGTGCATCTAAAGTTCTAGAATCGATTTACTGTTAATTGTCTAATATAATGTCGTGTCATTTCCCTTTATTATAGCAACAATATCACCCCTGGGTCATTTAATCAGAGTAAAGAATTCAGGAACTGCTTTGGAATTCTTGAAAATGAAACATTTTGTAGGTCATCTTCCAGAATATAAAGATATGGAATCTTTTCCTGGACCTTTAACTACGTAATTTATTGTTTATATACACATGATTCTTCCAATTGTTCGTTGACATTATTATACCATATGTGTACTCTTGTTTTTTACAGGGAATCTACTCATAAAAACACGGTTATTCAGTATTGCCGTCGGAAAATTAAAGATGCTCGTACTAACACTGCTCAACTCGATAGGGAAAATTTTATTCTTCTTTGGGAATTTCTTATATTAATGCTTCGTCAAAATGGAGTAAGTTTCATGCAATTAGAGTCGACAAGCTTACAGTTCATTTGTTCTTGAATCTTGATCTAATAAAATTCAATTTGGTGTGGTTTTTTTAGATGGTGGTTGGCAGCGATGTGGCCGACTTGTTATTGGAAGCGGCACAAAAGGAAGAGAAAGCAGTAGCTGAGGTTGAAGAAGTTCGTGATGTTGTTGAAGGTGGCGAAGGAGAAGAAGAGGAGAAAGATACGGAAGAGGTGGCTGCTGCTGTTGAACCGCCACCCGAAACTAAACCTCGGGACGAGGATAAATTAGTTAAGGAATTTTGTGAGCACTTACTACACGGTCATAAAAAAGATGCTTTAGGTAATGCATACATTACGACGTTTACGATATTCGAAATGGAAGTTAGGATTTGATACTGATTTTGTAATTTATTTATTTATTTTGTTATAGATTTTGCTATGGACAATGATCTATGGGGCTATGCCTTATTTTTCGCCTCCAAAATGGATGAAAGGTCTTACGGTCACGTTCTAGCTAGATTTGCAAATGGCATTGAGTTAAATAGCCCATTACAAACTCTATACCATGTAATGTGCGGCAAGCAACCTGCATCCGTCACAGTACGTCTTACTATTAGAATAAACATCTATTTTTATATTTTAACTATTGATAACTTTTTTAAATATTTTTTGTCGGTTAGCTTAACATTATATTTTACCTCGTCTATCTTTTCCAGAGTTGTGCTGATGAAAGCTTCGGAGACTGGAAGCCGCATTTGGCAATGCTTCTCTCAAATAGCGGTTACAAGCCAGAAATAGAACATAAAGCAATTTTAACACTAGGTGATACGTTATTTAGTCGAAGTCATTTATTTGCTGCTCAGTTTTGCTATCTTATGGGCCATGAAGAATTCAGAAAAGATTCCAGACTTGGTACACTGCTAGGATATTCCTCAACTGCCGATAACGTGCTTGAAGCAACCCAGATGACGGAAGTATATGAATTTGCAAGAAAGTTAGCCGATCCAAACTTTTCTTTGGGTGTATCTTTCCTTCAAAGCAAACTAGATTATGCGAAATCATTAGTTAGCCACGGGTTTGTCCAGGAAGCACTTGCCTACTGCGAAGAAATAACGAAAACGTTAAAGGTACGAAAGATTGAGAATGCAGAGCTTAGTGTGTGTACGAACACTCTTCAAATCGCAGAAAGAATAGCTGTTGCAGATGAATCCGGCTGTGCCAATACAACTTGGGTAGAAGTCCTGCGAAAAATTGTTGCTGATCCGATGACGTATTGTAGTGACAGTTTGAGAAAATTGAGTTTGGGATCATCCCATGATCAAGGGTCAGATCAGATGTCGGTAACAAGTCAAAATTATCAACAGCAACAACAACAGCCGCTAACACAGCCACAAGATACCTACGATCAATATGTCAATCAGAATAATATGTTACATCAGCAGGATGTTAACAATTCTAGTACATCGCAATTCGACACAGCAGTATCATCATCTACTACAATGAGTACTTCGGATCCGGATACCACATACTCGGGAATTGCAGACATCCCTCAAGAAAATAATTGGCATAATCCCAGTCAGATGAATGGAGGATTGCATATTTCTTCATCACAACAAATGTATGATGTCAATCAACAGCTACAACCTCAAATGCCCATGCATCAAGTTAATCCAACTAATCTCTATAATAATGGAAATGCTGGGAACTATCAGCCGATGGGCTCGGGTTATCCGCAAAGTGCTGGAGATGGTAAGTTACAATAAAGCTTTCCGCTGAGCAAAGATGTAATTTAGAATCTTCCTGAAGTAGTAATAAATATGTCCATATCCTGATTTTGATCTTTTTGTTTTTAAAGATAAATATTCAAATCAACCACCATCTGCTAATAACAATTATTTGTATAATCCGTCTTATCCGTCATCGGCCCCAAACAACGAGAATGCTACTGGAATGAAAGATCAGGGTTACAGTAATTCAGCTAGCAAGGTAAGACTCATATATGGAAAGATTATGAACTATGGTTTTAGGAATATCTAAGCGCGGATATTTATGTAATTTAGCAAATTGTCTTTATTGAAATGATTTTTCCTCTAATGTGTGCTATGAAGTGTGCTCAATTTTAATGAGTTGTGTTTATAATGCGATTTTACACGATGAAATTGTGCTTACACACACACACCTCAATCCTTCAGTTAATCATCTATATCACCATAAAGTGGAATCTGATGTGTTGTTTTTTATAGAAAAAATCAGTTCGGTTTGAAGACGAGCATGAGGGCAATGCGGATGTGGAAAATATAGGAAATGGTATACAATCCGTTCTTAGAGCTAGGCTTGTAAATAAACGTTCTGATTCAGCAGAGTTAAGAAGTGCAATAAAATGTGCTACTGATAGGTATGATAATATCGTTAAGCAGAGACAGGCCCCTTCAAACGGTGAACATAGCAAAAGTAAGGCCCAGGAAACTGGTAGATGTAGTCCTGATAGCGGTAACGTTCGTAGTTCCGGGGATAAGTCCCTCGATGACATAGAATATAAATCTACGTATCCAATCGATGAACCAATAGAGTCAGTTTTGAATTCTGAGGGTAGTAGTAGTAGCAAAAGTTCAAAAACGAGACCAACCACTCTGTATCCAATTATACCAACTTCATTTGAGCCCCGCAGCCACAAAAATTCCAACAAAACATATCCTGTTGACAAAGAATGTTGTGATGTAAATGAGCCATGTGAAGAGCACGAATACGATTATCTTGGCGAAGGCGCTTTATGCGATGGCGATGAAAGTTTTCAGAATGGAGCCCCACACTTAACCTCACAATATTCTGGTTACGATAATAAGGTATACTTTGGGTGTATGAGATTGCATTGTTTAGTTTTTTTTAAAGTCAATCCGTTTTTTTATTTTGCAATTATTGTCTGCTCGTTCATTATTTTAATTTTTATGCAACACATTTCAGTTTGCATCTTTTATTTTGACAGTATGTACTTACCCCGTAAGGAGAATTTAGTTATGTAGGTCTCGCCGTTTTTGTGTACGCATGCTGTGGTATGGCACTTCGCTCGGATGATAACGATGCAGCGTAACGCTGCACGTTTACGTATACCACGTATACCATACGTGGATCATACGTATATCGCACGTATGATAACATTCGTGAATATCGTTTTTCTCGTGTTATGGGTTTGGTTTATTTGGATTTTGCAAGGCACAAAAACGATTTATGTTCTGCTTCGAAAAGTTTTTATTTGATCACTAGTAAAGGATATTTGATGTAACGCAACGCTTATTTTTATCGCATCAATATTTAGTTTCACGTGTATCATTTTTATATAAGTGATGCTTTGTTCCAATATCTTTGTTAGTTGATTGTATCTGTGCCACAGATTCTGTGGTGTGTCAGTAGCATTTTATAAACATTTATAATATTATCATTTCACAGACTGAAAACCTACGAAGGAATCAACCCTCTGCTGGAGTTCCAACTGACACCAAAGCAGGCGATAAGAAGAAATCAGGGAAAGAAAGCAAAACATCAGGACTCGACGGGGGTAATCAGCAAAAGGGATGGTTTTCAGGATTATTTAAGACACTCAGCTTAAAACCAAAAAATCAGATGAATCTTCCGGATGACAAGAACCCCACAATTGTCTGGGACGATAAGCAAAAAAGATGGGTTAGTAAGGCAGGCGATGGAGAGGATGATCTTGCACCTGCTGGTCCACCCCCAAAGGATATTGACTTAATGGGGAAATCTAATCCGATGGCTAATGGTCCCATGTCTCTTCCACCCATGCAAATGCAATCAATTCCTCCAAGTGTTAACAATAATATGGCATATCAGCAACCACCGGGAGCCTTGAACAACCCGTCGCAGGCACAAACTGGGACTTATGATAATACACCGCATTATCAGAATGGTCAGGTACAGCACAATCAACAGCAAGTCCAAAATCAAGGAATGATGATGAATGTTTCACAACAGCCTCAACCTACTAATACTAACGATGGAATGATGAACCCCGGCATGCCTCCAAGTGCTAACTCTATGAACAAATATAAACTTCAAAAGGGTCGAAGTAAGTAATTTGGCTGGCTTTCAAGCCAAATTATTATGTAGATCAAAAACATATTATCAAGGCTTATTTTTTTTTATTTGCAATTTGTAGGCCTGAAAAATAGTTATGTTGATGTTTTAAACCCATCTGGGGCACGTTCGCCCGGGACTGAAGCTCCGACCCCAGGGCTACCACTGAACAATATGCGAGCTCCCCAAGTACCTAATATGTTTATTCCACCCTCAATGCCCACAAGTCAGGGTTCGGATGGTCCAGTAAGTTTCCTCACTGCCCCATCAGAAGAAATGCCTCCTTCAGATCAGGACGTAAGTATTTGAACTACGTGAATCATATATTATGAAGGTATGCTTAACAATTATTTCATGTGAAATATTTATGTTTACAGAATTCGCTTCCCCAAGCTCCGCCAATGTTCAACCCTGCCCAGTTTCAGCAAATCTACCCTCAAGGACAATAGAGTGAAAGTTGTGTTATTAATAAGACTTTTTTGGTGCATTGAAAACGTGGACGTGTGGACTGGATATTTTATTCATATTTTTTTTTGAATGCAGCCCACCACCAGAAACGTTTTCCCTAGTTGTAAATGTTTGTGGATTGTTACTCCAAAGAAGGTTTGGTTTATATACAAACGTTTCCGTTAGGTTAAAAAGACTAGATTTGCAATGTTTTGAAAGATTTAGTTTAATATTTTACCGGGACATTATTCTGATATATCGGTCATTTTAGTTTTAATAATTTGCATGCCCTTGCTTGGTGAAGCTGGTTCTTACCATGAAAGAATAAAAACACAGAAAATCTACCTAGAGCATCATGGTAAAATAAACATACCTATTTACAATTCATTCTATAATTCCCGTAAAAATATTTTCGCCAACTGCGAAATGAATGTATTTTTCTGTTCAATGGTCATATTATATTAGGTTAGTATTAGTTGGAATGTGTATATACGGAATGGTTTTGAGTATTGAGAGTTTTAGTTACAAGTTACTTTTAATTGTATGCAAATGTAAACTATCTTATCGTGTTAAAATACTAGTATACTGATTATCATTGGATCAATAAAACCCTGTACATGTAAAATGTAACGTGAATCAAAACACCAGTTGTTTAAGACTTTTAAAACATGTTATAATTGCAATCGATTATTAAAAAATGAATGGGCATGATAAAAAAAACCTAAGCGTAATCTGATGCTCCATGCAATATTAATAATAGAATCAAAATTACAGTGAGCTACATTCGGATGTTAAATAGCTAGAAAATTATTACGATGTAAAATCTTCATACACCTGTACATGTACTCGCAAAATATATAATCTAAACAAACGAAGAATAAAAAAGTTTTAAAATATCGTTAATTTAAGTAAAATGATTGGAACGGGGAATGGAATTTATGCTGATGAATGAATCATAATCTTAGATGCATCTATTCATCAAGAAACATGGAATTTCGATCCTATGCGATATGACGTACTCATTGTCACTTTCATACCGAGGTAAAAGTCGTTGTGATCGCGATTTAATTTGTTATTTATGTTGGGTTCCGTAATGACAAGCTCTTAATTTTGTATGCCATAGTAATCCAATAGTAAAAATTTGAATTGCATAACCATGTTGGAGTTTTTTTTTGTAAGATAAGTTCAGTCCCTCAAACTCTTCCACTATGATTCTATTTATATTTTTAGTGTTTTTGTAATTTGTTCGGCCGTGTGCGGTGAGAATGAGTGACGAGGTCAATAATAATAGTAATAACACAAATAATAGAGACGACGATAGTACCGTCACAACAATCGTAGCATCCTGCCTTGATGAGACGGTTGTCAGCCCCCCACCCTCAGTAGGGGTCCCCCCTGAGGACAATGGGGACAACGTCGACGAAGGACGCCGAGACACTCTAATCATTCCCACAGGGCGAAGCATTCATCAGGAGGTCTGTCCAAATAATGAATGTAGAAATTATGATCCCAAATGCCAAAATCATATATATGCAATTTTTTGGTAGTAGAGTCGGCCAATTTACCATTCACCTTCTGATTTTTTTTATTAGGCCCGTTGTTGTAATGGAGAATGTAACTTTGGCACCTGCTCCCATTTCACCATATCCCCGAGGACGGAGCAAATCCACAAGTTTTACGAACTATACTCCGGGGACACCAATAACCTCAATCTGACAGATGCCATATTACGAACCTCTGATGGATTCACTTTTCCCGTTCATCGCGTCTTACTATGCTCCGAGTCGGATTATTTTAAGTATGCATCAGTACCTATATAGCCATATTAATCATTACCAAAAAAAATTCACGGACCCTTCAAATGATGTCATGATTTTTTTTTCAGGGCCCTATTCACAAGTCCGTTACATCCCGAAGAGAAGACGGATGTGGTCATATACAACATTCGAGGGGAAATGCTCAGCCTCCTCCTGGAATTCATCTATACCCGTGAGATGTGGCTAAGTGAAGGGAACGTCCTCCCCATCTTCGAGGCATCCGACTACCTCTCACTCCTCAAGATCCGAAATAAATGTTCCGAATTCATTGAGAATCAACTGAATGAGGAGAATTGTCTCGGCATAAGGCGTTTCGCCAATGACTGGTTCTGTCCCGAACTGGAGCGATACACCCATCAATACATCATGCGCAACTTTGTGGAGGTCTCCAAGCTAAGTGAAGAGCTCCTGGATCTCTCTTTGGGAGAGGTGACCATACTGTTCGGCGATGATGAGCTGAATGTGAAGAATGAGGAAGTTGTATGGGAGGCTGCTGTTCGCTGGATAAAACATCAAGAGAGTATAAGGAAGCAGTATATTGTGGACCTCCTCAAAACTGTTCGGACGGGGCTTATGGATACCCAGTATTTCATGGAGAAAGTGAAGGAAAGCTGCTTTGTCCAAGGGCATGAAGGCTGTAGGCCCATAGTCATCGAGACTTTGCGCTTCCTGTATGATTTGGAGGTGATCACGGAGAGGGATGGTGAGATCCCGACTCCGAGCATTGCACGTCCAAGGATACCCCATGAAATCCTTTTCGCAATAGGAGGGTGGTAAGTTTATCTAGAATAGTTTGTAGAAAATACAATGGGTTCAAATGTAATTCAAACGAGCTGTTGATAAATGAATGATTTTTTATATCCTCCACAGGTCAGGAGGATCTCCAACCAACTTCATAGAAACCTATGATACTCGAGCAGATAGATGGATACGCGTGGGTGAAGTTGACCCAACTGGTAAGTGGTGAAAGTACTGCATTTCATTCATGACATGACATTTCAGAGATTTACGACTGATCTGTAAGCGTCTCAATCGAATACATCTTTTCCCATTTATCGCAGGACCTCGAGCTTACCACGGGACTGTGGCCATTGGGTTCAAAATTTACGTCATAGGAGGCTTCGATGGCATTGATTACTTCAGTTCCTGTCGCGTCTTTGATGCTGTGACCAAGACATGGAAGTACATCGCCCCAATGTACAATCGACGGTGCTACGTTTCCGTTGCTTTGCTCGACCACGACAATATATTCGCTATGGGGGGTTATGATGGCCAGCACCGACAGAACAGTTGCGAGCGATTCGACCCAGGTACATAATTAGACTCATCTTCACAATTACCTAAAGTTATTTGATGTAGTAGGCAGTATTCATGTATCTGTATATCCCCTTTTCCTTTGGCAGTATTGAACCAATGGAGTCAGATATGCCCAATGAACTGTCAGCGATCTGATGCTTCAGCTACAACGCTCCGTAACGTGATTTATATCTGTGGTGGGTTCAATGGCGTAGAATGTCTAAATTCGTGTGAATGCTATGATCCGGAAATTAACCAATGGACTATGATTGTGCCAATGAGGAACCGTCGGTCTGGAGTTTCCTGCATTTCATACAATGACCAAATCTACGTTGTCGGTGGATTCAATGGAGTCACTAGAATGTGCAGCGGGGAAAGATACAACCCTGACACAAAGTAGTCTGAAATATAAATTCCAATTTGCGACATTTAAACTAAAAACTGGAAGACAATTTTAACCATTTCTTTTGAAATAATGTTTCAAGTGCCTGGTCTGCCATTCCTGACATGTACAATCCTCGCAGTAACTTTGCTATTGAGGTAATAGACGACCTCTTGTTCTGCATTGGTGGATTCACAGGAACATCGACAACATTTAATGTGGAATGCTATGATCAGAAATCTAATGAATGGTGATACTTACTGCTAAAGCTAACAGTTACTGGGCAGATAATATGGAAGTACATAATCTCTAAATCAAAAACTGGTGTTAATTAATCCTAGGTATGAAGCCACCGATATGAACATTTATCGCTCCGCATTAGCCGCGTGTGTGATCCCAGGACTGCCAAACACCCAAGATTACATCCACCCCCACCGAGACAAACTAATGGAAGAGAAACGTCAACGGCTACTGGTCTTGCAGCAACAGCAAGTTCCTACGTACGGGGAGGACAATCAAGGAAATCGACACGAGTGAGCTGCAAACCAGCGACATCCTAGCAAACTAACTATTATACCGAAAGCTAGGAACAAGACGAACAATACAATAGAATGACAATGCTTATCAAGTATAATGTTGTTACAAACTCGTCAGGAAATTTCAAAACACGAGAACTTTGAAACTTTTACCATCTCGCTCACTGCGGCCAAACAAATACGGGAGAAGACACTTGAAAATTTCAAAAAAATATAATAGCCTCCCTTATTTATTGCACCATCTCGTTTTCTTACGGATAACAACAGTAAATTAAGAATTTAAGGACCGGCTACACGTGCCAGAATAATAGGCTCCCTTTATTGTAAATCTTAAGTCTACCAAAATTCAAATGCTACTATAAATAAAATATATAAAATCTCACACAGTCTTGGTTATTATCGTCCAAATTTTGACCTTTGTTTTGTATATTTAACATTAATTCTTAATAAATATCTAATCAGCGTTTGTCACAACGCTGCAGCGCTATTATGCATAGTTAAATGTTTAGTGATGAGGGGATAAAAAATAATTCTTCATGGAATAATTAATCATACTGTATTTCGATTTTATCGTCTATTATCACTACTGGAATAGGAAAACAATGTAGCTGTACAGTAACAGTAGGGAACCTATAATTTTCAAGAGTACAAGTTCTTTGACTTTTAGTGAGGGAACGTAACTGGATGGACTAGAGAAGTTGCGATAATTTTAATTAGAAAAAACCGAGACAAAATCGAAATCGAATTAAAAGCTAGTTTTATCCTAGGATATACAAACTGTCATTCCCATAATTCATTAGTAAGGCACGAATTGCTGATAACGTTTGCAGGGAGAACACTTAGCTTTCGAAGATTCTCCGCGTAATGCATCATTTCGGACGTAACGACACTGTAAGAAATAGAATAAACTTTCGTCATCAATCATGAAGCAGCTACACAATATCTGTAAATTAGAAATAAGAAATCAACATTCAACATACCCATGACGAGGTCCACCATCTTTAACAATGCCTAGTGTTGCGATTCTTTGTTTAAGCCTCGTTCTGAATATTTTGTCCACTCGAAGGAACAGAGACGATACCTAAGATATGTAAGAATGGGAGAAAATTAGGATCGTCAGAGCCTTTTAGAACTGTGTATGTCATTTGCGTGACTGTTTACCTTAGTTTGAGTTAACACAGATCCTATGGCATCTCGAAACTTGACAATATGTCTGGAAACATTGTTGATTGGGGTTGAAGGTACTGGAGGACGGGCTTCCCACGTGGCTAGCTCCGCTTCAATGATCTCCCCAATAATCGAGACCATTTTATTTTCAATTGATTCCGCATGCCTACAAAGTTCTAGATGAACTGTGTCCACTTGCTTCAACTTTAGATAAAGGTAAAAATTAAACATTAGCATATCTTATAAATATGTAAGGCAAAAATTCAAATAAACCTAAGTATAGAAGATGTTCGCCAGATTAATCAAACTTACGATATGTTGACTTTTTGTTGAGTGTAACGATTTCTCAAAAACATCCCTCACTTGTGATATTGAATCCGACAGTAAACAAATACCTCGATACACAAGCACTAAATTAACTACTGTGATGGATTTACACACTTTTAATTCAACCGCACCAGCGCCCAACACAAGATGAGCAATCCTGGCATTTGCAACTCGAAGTAGTTCGACAAGACTCAATAGGACCTCCGCTGCTCCAGTCATATTGAGTAAATGACAATAGTCTGTAAATGCGTCTAATATTACAAAGAACACTTCGGCTGTCAAGACTGACTCAGTATTATTAGGTGAGGTGTTTGCTACTGTTCCATTTCCGTTAGTTTTAGCTTCTTTATTATCCGACACTTCGAAAGATTCATTGGAGGCAACGCTAGCACTTCGAGACAAGATTGGGGTATTGTCATCCTGATCCTTTTCTCTTGCCGACTTTTGTTCAACTAACATTCGCGCATCTGAAATCGGCCAGTGTTCCTTCACACGTTCTTCATTAGCCAATCTCCACTTTTCCCTATCTAAAGCAATGTTTACAACTTCAACTTTCTTTTGATGGAAGTCCTTGATATATTCGGTCACTTGAGCTTTCATTTCTATGATTGAATTATAACGGAATGATTTGTTGGACCCTGATGGCAGCGTATGCGCAAAATCTTCTAAACTATTTATAAAGTCCTTCACAACCTAAGTAAAGAAATTAAATAAAAATCTATTAGAGTCATATCTAAGATTCAGTAATTTGCTGACTGAAGTCTGAAATGCGAATGTGCAAACCTTTAAGGTGGTAAGAACTTCCAACCGATTGTTCCACGTTTTTCTATTTCGAAGCATTCCAGAAAATTTCTCGTCGGCGGTCTCTGTCGTCTTTTCCAATTGCATTGCTAACTCGGAGGAAAAGGTTGTCAACAGTTCCGTTGATACTAGTGGCTCTTCAGAGTCCGGCCTGAAAACAATGTAAGCATCAGAATTTAAATAGCTGCAATGTTATTTTAATGTAGAATGGTGCTTAACGGTACAAAGACATACACATAAGCTCCCGGTACGGAATTTTCTGAGGGCTGTCCCGCAGCGACATTGGCACAATTTTGAAATAAAAGTATCACTTCCTGTGGATCAACAAAATCAAATTAATAAATACTGTTCTGAATCTATGAGAAGACTTTTCTTTACGTGCCAAATGTACGTGTACCTTGATATGTTGTAGCAGCAATACAAGACGCTGACCAAGGTGATCAATCATCTTGATAAATAAATCAGTTGACAATGACGGAATGGTCATATGTATGGAATTGCTACCAATTAATGAGTCTGACTTGGAATCAGATTCCGAAACAGCTTCGATAAGTGTCTGCTTGCAAGTTGTTGTCATTGCTGTACTGATCTCCTTTGATACAACTGTGATTATCGCAGCAATTTTGCCCAATCTTAGGTGGCCGAATACAATGGAAATTAGCTTATCCTGGAAAATTAATCATTGCAACTTCAAACATTGCTGCAAACGGGACTCTTGTTTAATATCCAGAATGAATCTCCAAAATCACAAAATTACCTTATCACAGAAAGTAGTCATTTGCTCTACAGGGCGATTAAGATCGGCTGACAGGTTCCGCACTAACTCTGCCCTGAGCATTTTTTCAATAGCATTTCGTATTTCCACAAGCTGTGAATCCAAATGTCTGCAAATACAAATATCGAAAACTTGTTACTGGATTTCCAAAGACAGTTGCACAAATTATCCAACTAGATTTAAAGCAGCAATATTTACCGGAATGATACGAGCCCTTGTAATTCTTGTTTCAAAACTTCCTGAGTAGTTGTAATAAGATCAAGAGCACCCACATAATCCGAATTCCCCAATAATGACTGAATAGCACGTTGAGCTTGATGCACGGTAGCCATAAGTTGTAACTGTTTCAAATATAACAGAACTACATATAGTATACGATTACATCCATAACATAGTACTGGTTATAGAAACTTTGACATAAAATAATACTTTTTGGTGTAATGTCTCTAAATTAGATTTTCTTCTAGCTAATTTGATAACAGATAATGGCTCGATCACATGCTCCCGTTTTACGTCCACCAGCTCTTGCCTAAATGGAGAAAGACAATTTTAATCATGCCACTAACGCATCAAACCTCCAGTAAATTATAGCAAACCACAAATTATATTCAGCTAACTTGATCTGACGAACTAGTACGATGGCTTTTGAGACCTTTTCTGCTACCCTGTCTTGAGTTGATACGGCAGAAAAGAAAGCCGACGATTTTTTACTGATTTGTTGGGCTAGGCCTACTTCAACTAAATCCAAGTGATGACTTAATTTATCCTGTAACATAAAAGTTCAAAAACTAAATTACTACTCTGTTTTGTAAATTTCATGCTAAATTCTACATAGATTTACCTACAACCAAAATTACCTGAATGGATTTAGAAGGCAGTTGATTCCCATCTATCCCAAATACTTCCCTAAATGATTCACTATTCGACAAGGAGAAATTCTGTGAAAAAAATATCTTGGGGATGGGGCTGGCGTCCGATTTTATTATCTGGGATGCCTCCTTCAAGCTGAGCTGAGGAAATAACTGCTGCAAGGAACTTTGTGTTGGCAATAAGGAAGCTGAGGCAGAAGACTTTCTTTCTTGGAGTTTGCGATACCGCTACAAAAAAACAAAAAATAAATCTCAATTAGATAATTAATTTTTTTATCCACGAACGGATCAAAATAGGAAGTACATTTGAAACATGAATCAATCATCATTCATCATGGGTCATTTACCTTCAGAAGCTTTCGAAAATATGGAACAAAATATGCATTAGGCACATCCTCCAGCACAGGACTTGGACCGATTGGCACACTATCGATAAACGATTCCCCCCACGTTTTGGTGAAGAAATCCCTCTGTGGACACGAAACAACAAATACAATTAACATTAACCGTGTTATTTCACACGGAGGTACATAATTAGGTGTAGGTGTACTATTTTAACAACTGCTCTATCTATCTAATATATCTTAATCATAACTCCTTAAATTACCTGCTTCCCCCGTTTCGGATCATTTAGAATGGCAGGCAAGTTCTGGGAACAGGAGTAAGCTGACCAGTTGACAAGGGCTGACGGCCTGGCTCCCCCAGACCCTCCACTACTGCTAGTGCTCATCTCGTCCGTGGGAAATTTTTGCATTGCATTGGAAATTCAAAAGTAAAGACGTCCCAGCTGCCTCCTCCGCCCCCGTAGTCATTTAACTAATTAGCCCCGTTAATCCTTCCAGTGCGTTGCTCTCTTCCCTTCCTCTTCTTAAACCTAATTGGATGTCGGATGATCCACCATAAACTACTAACGACAGGTGACAGGCTCTCACCGGATGGGCTCCTTACAATACGCTCATCTTCATAGTTAGTTAGTTGCAAATCTAAAGATGAAAGACAGAAACATAATTATAAATCAAGAACCGGAATTAAATATTGAATAAGAACTTCGTAGACTCCCGCAGGACCTAGTAATTACTAAACTATTGGTAATATCCAAAATTAATCTAATTTAATTCACCTTTTGTCCTTGTTGATATAGATGTTTTGAATTAAAGTTAATTGATGCAACACAACACATTCTGTCACAGGCACACACACACCTTCATTTCATCTTGATAAATGATTTAACCTCATTTGAGACAAGATGGTAGCAATCAGCTAATGTCACAGCAAAACAACAACAGTGTGATAATGATAATGAGCAACAATTAAATTAAGTTACACATTTAATTACTGTGGGTTTGAGTTACCTTTCCTGATACCAAACCCAACCAACAACACCTTTTTTAAAAACTTGAACCATTCATCATTATCATAAATCATAAAAATGTAGTATCATGCATGGCCTTATTTACTCATTTTTACACATCACAAAAATATACTTTTACTTTGTAAAGTAAATACCTGTGCATATGCTTATGTGATATGAATGGGATCTGTAGATACTCACAGGCAGTTTACGTTGCGTTAATCCGTATGTCTGACTTTATTGACTGGGCTTATGGCTTATTGTGGGCTGATCTAAAGCTAAAGCATTCCATTTCAAAATGAGATTTCTTTCCGTATGCACCCATTCAACAACTTTTGTATTCTCCTGACAGAGAGAGTCAGTCATATAGGCGTAGAGTCAGAGTCATAGTCTGTTTGCCTCATCTTTATATTTCTCATCTCGTGATTATGAGCGAGCATATCATAAACCTCACATTTCAATATGGATCAGTTCAGGGATTTTTTAATGATTATTTTTTTTTTTACTTTTTGGGTAAAACCAGTTTTGTTTTGGTATATGTATTTAGACTAGAATTAGATGCAACTAATAATTATGATTATGATAATTAATGCAGTTTAACTGCGCATCGTGAGAGAAATAATATATTTCATACTAGGTAAGGTAATTAATTAATTATTGGAAGAGCCGAGAAGAGAGAATCGTATGCATAGTACATATTTAGTACACATATGTAAAATCATGAAAATCATATTTAACATATCTAGAATTTAGCCTTCAATTCTGTCATTAAATAATTCAGTTCAGCTCATATTTGTGCTCCTGTCATCAAGAACTCTGGCTTTTAATTTAACTACAGAGAATTTGCCCGTTATTTATAGAGCTGTGAAAGCTGTAATATAGCTATATGATATTGATGATTGACATGGCATGCATATTTTAGCTATTCCCATTCCCGTGTTTCATGTCATGTCATTCAGTATCACAGATCATATCAT
This sequence comes from Pseudosinella alba, assembly GCA_034700485.1. Taxonomy (NCBI): domain Eukaryota; kingdom Metazoa; phylum Arthropoda; class Collembola; order Entomobryomorpha; family Entomobryidae; genus Pseudosinella; species Pseudosinella alba. The sequence goes on from JAQIXQ010000111.1 coordinate 33,914, forward strand.
ACCGTTTGGTAAAGACACAATTCGGAGAGTTGACAGGGATGTTTATTAATTAAGTAGGTTTAATGCTCAATTTACTTTTCGGTGGCATTTTATAGCCATATAGTTTGCTCTAGTTTTTCATGATCAGATCATCTTTAATAGTCTCTATTACGAATTACGACACGGCAAAGCAATGGTGAATTGACTTACGAAATTAAAATGTTAAATATTAATAACTAAATTTTGGCAGTTACAAAATGATTAGGGAACTTGGAGAAAATTATTATTTGACATTTTGACATGTTGTCGCATTTGGAATAGAATATTTCTTGAAAATATTTTAGTTACAAGTAAGCCATTACGGCACATGGAAAATTGTCATCGTCATCATTAGTGGGGCATTGTAAGACATGCCTTTTTCCTTATAGGTAGGTAATAATGTAATATTATCCCCACTTCCCGATCGTATTCGTAAATAAAGCCTAAATTGCCTTGTTATTGTTTTGCATGCATTATATTTACTAGTGCTTTTTGCGGAAACTGACGTCAATTACCTCATCTCAAGAGATTTCACGTGTACAAGTACCATGCACAATCTAATCTATTAAACCCAACCATATTTTCTCCTAAATGAATCTTGACAAATTCCTGGTATGCACTATGTAGTGGTTTTAAATAAACAGGATCTGGGATGACATTTATTAATTGGGGTCGGCAGCCAGGACGTCACAAAATGTAGGCGGAAAACTGGTCCACTCCATGCATGACATGAAGCATTTGTACTGGGTTAGGTTAATGAATGATGCTGCTGTAAAAAAATCCGGAAGTTTCCCTTCCATTCCAATGGATAAGTATACTAAAGTGGTGAAAGCTTAAGCAAATACGTAGGAATAATAGCAATCCAAGTTGGTGAAGATTTTCGGTGAAAGTAACGCTACGAGGCGCTGGCAGTCCCTCCAAGAAATGTGGAAATAGAAATGGGTTGTGGGTGATTACGGGGTCTCCAACATGACATGAACAAGCCAAACCAAGCTTCTTCGGTTCCATCATCATCCCCCTCCGCACTTTCCATGAAGGAGAGTCTACCACGTCATGGGCATATAGGATTGGATGAAAGCTGTTGAATGCGGGGAGAATTGCTATTTTGGAGGACTACAATACTTCCCGTATTACCACACTGTCAGTGTCAGCAGCATATAAAGAGCTCTTGGAACCCATTTCCTTCCTCTGAGGTTCTTCCAATCTGACAAGGAGAAAACCAGTTGCTGCTTTCACCCGCTCCGGTAGGTTTACTTTTCGGCTCAAGCTCTCTCTCTTGGTCTTTTTGTACCCCGTGGAATAACCGAACGAAGCATTTCAGAACTTCATTTTGTGTAAAAATTGTCAGTCCAATATCGCTCCAGGAGAAAGTCAAGCTATATCGTACTTTTCTTTCTTGTACAATATACCACGGTAGATTCAACTTTTGTTAGGAAAATAGAGAGAAATTGTATACGCAAATGTTTTGATTTGGAAATATCCGACTTTTTTTTTAAATAAAAAACTCAACACATTCTGCAATTTCGAGAGAAGCACTCAATAAGATACGTTGGGGAATTCTCTTACAATTTTTTAAAACTCTTTCTCCTTCGAAGCCATTGTCATTGTAGAAGGTGAGGAGAAAGCATATCACAGCAATCCAGTCGTTTCGGGTTCGTTCAGGTAAGCTAGTTTTGAAAATTGGTATGTTACACTAATATTTGTAGATATACTTAGATATAATTTGTTTTGTTATTATTATTATTATGTGTTGCATTGATGGAGAAGGTTTCCTCTGTTATAATGTCAATGTAAGTAGTTTTGTAGGAATTTTGTTTCATTTCAAAACTGATATGGTATCAAGCTCATTATCAGTGCAAGTAGGGGACGGATTCACTGAAATAACATATAAAATTCGAATGCAAATAAAGAACTAATTACTCAGACATACACCTATGCAAGTTTTGTTCTTCCTGGAATCATCAGAATAATTAGCTTAATTAGTACCATATTGAGGAGTCCAATAAAAAGTTTTCAAAATATTTTCATGTAGCCAAGTTCCGGGTCAGGGTGTCAGAGACTAAATGCAGTTAGATTTCATGAGTTCACTTTCTCCTTGTATCGCTTGCATAAAAGTCAACATTCTACGTATACTACTCGTTCGTTTTTAGGTTATCTCACATATGGCTATAAATTAGGAAGATTACATATCTATTGTAAAACATTCGGCATTCTGGAAGTCGGAAATGGGGTGTAATGAGACAATTCTGGATTAAAATTGTAGTAGCTACACATACATAGGTAGTAGGCAGTAGGTGCTACCCAGAAAAGCACATTGCCCTGGCATAAACTAAAATTATTACCAATAAACAAAGCAATTACTGTCTGGCTTCCGTAAGAACAATGACCGACCATTGTAATTATTATTTGGTTGCCACTTGTCACCCACCCCCACCACCAACACCGCCACATATTTTCCTAAAGAATGTATCCCGTTTCCCGGTATTCATATTGGTGAGTGAGTGAAAGTCATTGCCTTTGGTATTTAGTGTTAGATACTGAACATTAATTTATTTAGATTCATGGCAGCATTGGGAATTGGATAGTTCGTCATATATTTGCTTTACTTGCTGTGGTTCTTACCAATTCCACTAACATAATATAACATGTTATGTAGAACTATGAGCTATGAAGTATTAATCACTGGGGGATCTGATCTGACATCATCACTCACTGTATTAGTCACAGTGTGATCTTCCAAAATACGAATTGAGACAAGAGATATGAGTGAAAAGCTGGTTGTATTCATATGGAAGGTGCAAAAGTGAAATGGAAAGGACTTTACGAGTTCATAATCTAAATGGCAATTTATCATTTATGAAATAGTCAGAATTGTATTGTCAATAACCTCTGCAATTATTTCGCAGGATTTATTCATCCAAAGCAAAAATGACATCTGCATATCCCTAAACAAACGGTTAAACTGGTTTAAACCTGTGATAACGACGTAAAATGAAGGGGAAATTTTACCTTTACGTAAGCTGGTGTTAAGTTCAAATCAACTTTTAGTATAGTAAACGAACATGAGATTAGTTAGAAGAACAACAGTTTGAGATTCCAAATGCGAGAAACGAGCCATTTTTCTTTCCCTTCATTTCACCTTGTTTTGTTGTGGGAAAATTACGGTTGTGTTCGTTATGCTAGCCCTAGGCATATTTCTTTTAATGTGCGTTATAGCCCAAGTTGATATTTATGTACGTCATAGTTTTCATCATGGATCAGTCAGTTGTTAACATTCCTCCCAGAAAATCCGAGTCAAGACCACATTCATTGCCTACGAAGTAGAATCCTTTATGGGGTTAATTAAGCCATGTGACGGGGGGATGAAATTGAAATGTGCTCTTTAGGCTCTAGCATGGGCCACGATGATACGAATTCCTCGGAGAATTCTTTGCATAATAAATGCAAAACCAATTTGCTCAGGTGGAAAGGTAGGGAAAAGCATTCCTTTTCAAAATTACTATCAAAACCTCATCCACATTGTCTTTGTCTTTTCTGGAGCTTCATTCAAGTATGTAAATATTTTCCATATTATTGCGGTAAGAGCTAAAAAAGTGATTTCTAGTGAAGGGAATGTATTCTCACAGCAAACTAGGCAAGTAATGTACCAAGTAGATGTAGATTACATTATAGCCATATCTGCATAACTTCATTCAACGAAGACCCTGACGAAGATAATACTACAGATATGCTGAATACTTATAAGATACTATTGCACCACTTTATTCAGAATCCAGACGAACGGCTGAAAGAAAGTATGTCATACATTAGAAATTTCTCCAGAGAATAGGAATGTTATGGTGAGCAGTACCCGTGTGTTCCTCTGATCTGATCCCTGTTCTGTATGCGATGAAGGCACTTTTCAGAGCGCAAAGTGATTGGATTATATGGGGGATCATGGGCGAAAGCGAAAATCTGAAAATTGCATTTTAGACTATAACTTAAGTTATGAATCACTGCAATTTATGCAAAATATTTTAAGCTATTCTCATTGTCATTGTGCTAACATGCAATGCATCAATTATCAAATCATCAATATCAGACGTCAATCGCCATATTTAAAATTTGATAATTCAGGATTGTTAGATTTGTTTTGAAAAATTGCTAATGCAATTAATTTGAAATGATGTCCAGTCATGAACTGGAAACGTGCTAATGATAATAATGATAATCCTGTTTAAGTAAATTGTATAATGGCAGCTACTCAACTGAAATCTGAAATGCAGTATAAATTGATTTTTTAAACATTCACAATCATTTTTATAACATTATATAACCCTCGCCATTCAAAACTTTGAATTGCTACTTTTGGAGCGAGGATAAATGATTAAAAGAAGTTTCAGCCTTGATCAGTTGATCTGAGTTGAAAGTCCCCGGCCCTCATTAACTCACATATATATTTCCCAATTCAATTTTAGTTTCATATTATTTAAAACACGGAAGGAAGGAATGATCCTTATTGTGAAGAGAATAAAGGGGAATCTTGCTGAACTCTTTGATATTATATGAAGAAGTGAAAGTATCCAGGTGTATGTCCCGTGACGAAATAGTCTCTCCTTGTAGATACTTTTCAGTTACATTCTCCTTCGAAGTTTGCTCCCATTTCATATTGCTTCACAGTTCACACCCTTGCCCTGGGTATTCTTTGGTCCCAGTATCACAGCAGCCGCCTACACTGACTTGGTTTATGTACCTAGTCAACATTTCGTGCCTAATTCCAATTATGACAAGATTTAAGAAGTTCGAGCCCTTTTCCCTCCCATTGTACTGGAACTTGGCTCCTAAATAGTAGTTATTTTTTTGGAAAATAGAAAATTCGTTCGATAGGCTAACTGTTAAGAACATACTTATATATAACACATATATAAGTATATCCAAATTTGTATCAATTCTTATAAAATCCCAATTCTCTTCACTTTCCTCCTGTCCCCGTCTCTGGAGTTATGTATCAGAATCAGAGTATTACTGCATTCCTATTTCCCCAGGTTGCCTATTTCCATGAAATTGTAAACTTTCCACCTTCTTCTTGTCACGGTTGGGCCGAGAGGAATATTCCTACCTAGGAAGAATATGAACAGGAGAAGGTGATGATGCTAAAGTAAAGCTGAAGCTTTCTCTACAAACAACTTGTCACAAATTTTGATGTTTTTGTAATTTGTTAGTTAAAGGACTTACAATTAGATATTTGTGCAGAGAACAGGGATATATAAAGGAAAGACTAGTTCTCTGGAATCTAATAAAAACATTTACATAGATGTAAGTTTACTTTCATGAAACAAAGATTTGATTCAGTTCGATGAGTTTGGAAAACAAAACAACAAATTCATTCAAAACTTAGATTTTAGAAAGCATCATACCTAACAGAGAAAGTAAGTATAATAGGTACATAGTAGGGAGATGTAGTAAGAGTGAGTGAAAGCGCTATGCAAACAAAATTTCTTTTATTAGGTCGAATCGGCGAACTGAGTCGAAGGGGGTCTGTCTGGATTTTGTATTTCTCTGTCGTGCTCACATCCGCAGAATTCTTTGATCCACCGACGAATCCTTAGCATAACTTTAGATTGAGAGCAAGTACATGTACAACAACAATATCAACTCATTTCACACCTCCTACATCATATCACATCTCTCGATTTCCCAGAGACACCCAGATTTTTGTTGAGAGTGTCACAGAGATTTAAGTTTTTGTTGGGTGTTATTTTGTATTCTTGCTCTTTCCCCTAACCTTTTGATGATGTATGCAGAGGAGGAACGTGCCGAACAACAAACGATAAATGGAGTGGAGGATAAATAAAGAAAAAATAGAGAGAGAAAACATCAATGAATAATGGGAAATGTATAAAGAATAAAGAAGGGCCTTGTTAGCATAGATTATTTACCTTCCCTGAACAAAAAAACAAAGCAAATAGAGTTGTTGTAGGAAAGGTAAGCTAGGTAAGGTTGGATGAGTTTTTACAAACAAAATCTGGCAAAAGACTCGGCATTCAATAAAATTTGCACAACACCTTCTCATTGAAGCTGAGATGGTGTAATGCATGCATAAAATATGAGAGAGGTGGAAGTGGGGGAAAAGCATGAGAAAAAGGAAAGGAAAGGTGTGAGAAAAATATAAGCAAATGCATAAGTATATTAGTGAAAGCATAATATATGCTTTGTACATGAGCAAAGAATCAGAGCTTATGTGAATTATGTTCCTTTATTATAACAATATGCTTTCTCCCTTGTCAATTTTGTCTCACTATTCAACATAAAATGAGCATAATATTATAAAGTACACTATATCTTATCATATTATCATCCTAATATACCTTATCTGCATACGAGGTGGGACCTTGTCAGACAGGGTAGAATTTTTAAGCTTGAAAATTTTGAGAAATATAGTCTGGGATCTTTGAAATAATGGATTGTACTTTAGCAATGATATACGACTAGTTGGGTGTTGAATTTCAATGCGAATCGTGATTCTTTTTTGATGGGTTCTTAATCTTTATTTTTATGCAACATTTTGAAATGTGTTAGGTAGTTGTACTTACTACAGATATTAAGTAGGATTGTGTGAATGAGCACATTTTAAAGTACTTATATATGCTGGGATACTGCCTAACAAAGAACGTATTTTTTTGAAATCCAAGATGCATGAATTCCGGCTGTAAATCAAGTAAGAACACTATGCAGTTCATCTTGAGGTTTGCCAGGATCCGGATGGGATTTGAATTTCTGTCCAAAAAAGCTTAAAATAGAAACAGGCTTATGCACATGTCAAGAAAGACTTTAGATAAGGGAGTAGCAGGAAGTGAAGGCTTATACTTGCTTTATCCTTAAAGGATAAAAGGTGACTCACCTACCAAAATCTTCCCTTTGACCTTTATTCTTTTGTTCATAATCAGAGGGTTGAATAAGTTACTACGATCATGGAAATCTACTTTCACTTTAATGCAGTTGGGTAAAAGGATAGTAACTTTACTTTATATTTACAAAAGCAAATTCCAGAAAGAATTATAAGCACTTAAATCCAATATAAATCCTGGTATGGCGGTAAAAGGGAATAGATATTATGTTATACATGTTATGTCAACGATGTTTTTTTCTAATTTTAAATTAAAATTAACTTGGGCGAGTTAGATCTGTAAAAGATATTTATGTTTTTTGGGTGAAAGTTGTCGCTCATTGCACTGCATTGAACGAGGACATATCCGCAAGATTAAATATTAACATGCGGTTAATGGACTTTCCCCTGTAAACTAGCAAACTTTTGCCGTAAGTTAAAATGCTATGCCTTTCACGTTAAACTGTGAATAAATAGATTCGTCTCATTTTGCATTTTCAATTTGATCTAGAAAATGAGAAAGTCAGTAACTTTGTCAGAACAGAGCCAAAACCTGAACGCAAAACAGATCATTTATCTGAGATCAGTCTGTCTGGTTTCCAGCATTTCAAATATTTTTTTTATAACTACGACAGTATGACATTAAATATGTGATGAGGTTTGGTGAAATGAGTTTTGTCAGTTAATCCCTTCGAATGTGTCTTTGAATGACTATTTTAATTTCATCCAGTCAACAGCCAAATCTATTTACAACTCTTTCAATTTGAGGTTCTCTCCTCTTCACCATGTTTAGTCAACTTTCTACTTTCTCCGAAACACTTTCCTCTGAGTTTTTGCCAGACTATATTCAAATCAGCAACTCGATTTATCCAATCCATTTGCTTATTTAACATTATTTCATCGGCTCAATTTACCCTTTCCCTGAATATTTACCATTTACCAATTCCCTCAATTAATCCCAAGTAGCAATATATCCAATCCAAGTTGATGACTCTTCTGGTGGTAAAATACGTCTCTTTGGACGCATAGTGACTCATGAGAAATGTCTTTGTGGGAAGGTATTGGTGGGTGAGTGGGTGAAATTAGTCACCACATCACATTCATGATCACTAAAAAGATTGTCCATCTAAAGTTAAGCAATCAAATTAGCTCCCATCTCCATCTTCAATCTTCCTCCTTCATTATAACTCTTATAAGTGAAGTCCTTGTACTCGTACGGAGGCGGTGATGAATATGAAAGTGTTTCCACTTTAATGCCCACATCACATCAACATCAAGAAGGAAACCTGCTGCCAGCCTTCATCAAGTACCCATATATTAGGGAATGGCAGCATGCATATTATTATGGCATCATCGTCATCATTTCCACTTCCAGTAATTTCCCAGATTTCATATATTAGTATTCCAACTTTCTCCAAGAAAAAAAACTTTCCCATTTCTAGGATTAAGGAGAATGTGAAAGGAGAAAGTGGAAAAATATCCAAGACAAGTTACAAATGACGACTAAACTACAGCGAATTATATATGGCTTGATGAAAAGAGCATTTATGCATATTTGAGTATGCTTTCTCCTCATGCAGTATGCAAAGGGATTGTGATTAAAGCAAAGCTTTCCCCCTTTATCTTCTTCTGGTTACTTTTCACATCAAACATCCCCATCAGTTTCACGTCAGTACCTTCGACATATATATATGTAATATGGGTAGGTACCTACGTAGGTGGTCCAGTTGGAATCAGCCAACCAGACTTCCAAAACTTCAGAACTTTTCATGTCACAGTAAGTGAAAAAAATGAGCCAAGTTTTCGACAAATGTATAGATCAAATAAATGATGTTGATTCTTTGTTGTGTACACTTATGTCTTAAGATTTAAAAAAGCCATCCCAAAATAAGTATGCAAAGCTAAAGAAATTTTTCGACTGCTGATTATTTACTTTGTGTATTTTTCTACTAGCATCATTCATGTTACTTTGTCACTGGAGAAAAGTGGCGTCGTTGCAAATTTAATAATAATTAATTTTCTTCCTGCTTTTCCTGAATGTTGACTGCTCAAGTTATCCCAAATTAAGTACTTATGTAGGTAGATTTTGATTAGATAACTAATTCATCTTCTTCTTTACTTGATGTAATGAATACTTAACATTTCCTCTTAACCAAGTGGCTATTTACTTTCTCCAGGTCTCTTGCCACAATTTTTTGGCTTCACGTCATCTCATCCCTTTCTTCTTCTGAAGTTGTTCCTCCCTGATTGAAGTGAATTAGATACTTTAACTTCCCAAGGAATTTTTCGCCGGAGAAAGCTGTGAGTACTGAGGTTCTCCTTGTAAATATCTCAGAAAAAAAAATAGTTCAATGGCTCTACATCATCAGACAAAGCGAAGTGCATCAGCATTGTCATCATCATCATCTTCCTCCACATTTACATCATCATGTGAGCCAAAGTCAACCCCGTCAAGATGTCCAACGTCTTATGGATTGAACCTGGAGGGAAGATGGAGGCTGTGGTGGTGTGCTTGCCTCCTGTTGGGTATCCTTCTTCTTTCATGTGGTGAAGCCGAGGGGAAGCATGCTTGGGAGCGGCCGGGCTGCCACAAAGTTGGTAAGTGAGGTTGATGTTGTTGATGATATAAGATGAGTTGAATGGAGTTGAAAACAAAGCGTTTGTCATAGTCATCATCATCATTCTTTTATGTAAGCTACTTAACTTCCCAAAAAGTGAGTCATTTAAGTTCTATATTTATAGTCATGTAGGTTTAGTTGCGTCGGCTTTTTTGCTGGAAGCATTTTTATTGTTGCCGAAAGTGCAGTATGGAAGGAGTGGTGCTGGATACATAAATCTGCAAATGTTGTGCGTAGCAAAGTGGTAAAAATAATTATTCCGTGATTAATTGCATAATATATTGAATAAATTGACAATGCTCTAGTGGGCTACTCTTCCTAATGAATGGGTGAAAGTATTTTGGGCTGTAATCATATTTCCGAGAGGAATTGTAAACATGTTTACCTACTTGGACTTTTGAGGGGCAAAGTAAGACAAAATGGGATTCACCTTGTGGTAAATTATTTCGTAATCCCTGCATAATATCCGTTAGCAGAGCGTTTATGTGCACTGTACATCATGTCATAACTTTCACATGATTAGAAGGGAACTCATATCAGCGAAAATGAAAATGGTGGGTGAAAGCAGAGAGATATGAACTAGAAAATACTAGACCCTATAAGTACTTTTATATTCATTGACAATCCCGACAAGGCTCATAAAATTGATATATAATGCAGTCGTCCATAATAACAGACTAATTTCGGAACCAAAAATGTTCGTAAAAGCTTTTGCTTGAGTTTTATAACACGGATATATGGACGTTTTATCACACGGATATTTTGATAAGTTCATTTAATGACAAGTTTCTACGTATTTATGAATGACTCAGCCAGACAAAGCATAGTCATAGCATAAGATGGCCTAATCAGTAACTTGCTTCAATTACATATGCAAACAGAATGGCTAATATTAGAATTAAGGCACGTAGGTGTATGGGTAGCTAGTATGCAAATTATCTAAGAAAGTACACTTTATGTTCATCCATATATTCAAGAATTCCGTTTAAACGTGCCGAAAGAGAAAGCCTGTGATTTGGTACAGAAATATCTCTATCAAAAATGTATATCAAAAATATCACAAAAACGATGTAGTTGCCTTATGTTCATGCATATTCCTTAACATTCCTCTCCCCTGCTTAAAGTGAAAGTAGCATCCATATTTTAAGCTCGAATCTCATCCAAATATAATCCGAGACTCTTTCTCCCTCCCTTTTGATGATGATATGATGACGGTGATGGGATGCGATGGCATGTTTTACACTAATTCTCCATGATAAGTGCCTTGCTTCCTAGAGTAAAAGTGAGTCATCATGTATTATATCTAAAGTACTTGTGATAACTACACCACCAAATAGCAAATCGCTTGTTTTATAAATGTATATTTATACATTGCATACATTTACCTAATATACTTACTATATTATGTTATATCGAATCGAAATCCATTAACAGTCTATTACAAATTGCTTACTTACGTGCCAATGTCACTTACCCTTAGTTATCTTATCTTTTTTGAGTTTTACCTTCCTAGTTTAGTTCCTCTGAAATCTTTCCGTGTTTTTCATGGAAAATCAACAAGGAACCATAATAAAAATATATAATACCTACTTATCATCCATAGTCGAATGTTTGGTATTTTCGCGAAGGGAAACCCCCGTGATGTGATTCATAATATTACATCTATATCCATGTACGTAGGTATCATGTTCTATTAGCTTCAACCCTTTGAAAAGGGAAAAGATATTTGGGTGGTGAAAGGAATTGCAAATTTGGGAGATGTAGATACATTTATACTTATGTGTAGGTGGTAGGTGGATGCCCCATGTCAATTGTAGGAGTATAGTTCATGGAGATTCAAAAACGAGATCAATTCAACTTCCATTTCCAACTTCCAACAAGATTGGAATCCGGGAGAATGGTAAAAGGTTGAAAGGGGAAAATATTTCTTTGAAATTGTTGCAAAAAATGTGTGGGCGATGGTGATATGATAGCCATTCCCGTAAACATCTCAGAATTGAAGACGCATTGTTTCATTTTTATACAATACAATACGCCATTACATAATAGAGTTATGCACGATCACACTAAAGTAACAAGCTTATCATGTGAAGTGATAAGTTGGATTGGCCCACGAAGGGAAGTAGGTAGATATACACTTTGTCACCTTTCCCTTCATGCGATAAATTCTAAATCTGGCTTCTATGGAATAAGATGGATTGGATTGGTCGGAATATGAAAGAGAAAGTTCCTCCACGCAAACGATACCAAGTGTATGAAGTAGATAGAATCAGGATCATTGGTTTTTTATGTCGCTGCCTATGTTATGGATGGTCAACATCAACATTTGTCCCTTCCTTGTTATCGGTCTTGTTGTGGTGGTCCATGGAAAGCCCTTTGCTTTGGTAAAAGACATTTTTTTGTCGAATTCATCGAGCTTTTTTTTAAATCTGACTAAAAGATGGCCAGGGAAATTGTTTCCAATTCAAAAAAAAAAAGGTGGAATTGAATAAAAATCGAATATTGGATTGGCTTTATTGTAATGGCGTGTCTGTGGGTGTGACAAGCGGTCCACATTCCTTATATATCATCGTAGTCTAATAATCCTTTCATAGCCCACGCACTTTCAGATCTGTTTACAAGTTTGCCCTGGCCTTTCACTCTGGACCTAATCCATTATGTTAAGGACTGGTTCAATTTGTCACGTTTAGTCGTATGATATATATCTCTCCACTTACTTAATACTTATGTTCCATTTACAAATTGACCACAATTCACAACATAAGTTTGCCATCCATAAGAAGAGTGTTGAAGGGGTAAATTTTTCTCCTAATACCAATATCACTGTACATGGGAGTCACGACAAGGGCATAAGGAGAAAGTTGTCCAAGTTGAGACGATATAACTTTCCTTTTGCAAAAACTTAATTATTGTTGGGGAGGGCATTAATACAGTTCTAACAGGGGAAAAAACTTGTCGATAATAGGCTTGGGTTTAGTATTGGTTTTTTTCCTTGTATGAATTGGTGCAAGTTTTTTCTTCGATAATGCGTTAGGAAGCAATAGCATGTTATGTACTGCTACTACGCGCATTGTAATTGCTTGATGCATGTCAAGCCCAGAAGAAAGTGGCTCCCCAGAATCCATAAAAATGATTGCTTTTACTATTTTTGGAGTTATATAATCTGGTAAAAGTATTGAAGCCTTGTCGAAAGTGAAGGCGTCACAGGGTTAGTTTACTCCAAAATTGAAGAGAAGTGCTTTACGATACCCATGTCCAAATATACATAATAGAAATTTAATCGACTGCCTTTTGCTTTTGTGCCCACTTTGACGAGTAAATAAAAACTACTGTCATTTATCTAAATATACAACATTTAGTAAAGCAAATGCAAACAGCCAAAAACCCATATTTTGGACATAAATAGATTCCTTCTGCAAGTCTTTATGTAAAAGTGAAGTGAAAGCAAATCAAATGGGCATGGCATGACATGGCATGACATATAATTTGAAATGAGGAGACTAAATTATTTTTATACTTTCCATTCCAGGGCACACCAGAAAAGTGACAATCCCGGAGTGTGTAGAATTTACCATTACAACCAATGCCTGTCGGGGCTATTGTGAGTCTTTCGCAGTGCCCTCCGCCTGGTACAGGCTCCAGAACAACCCCTCACAGGCCATCACATCCGTGGGCCAATGTTGCAACATCATGGAAACGGAAGACGTGACGGTGAATGTGATGTGCGTGGATGGGCAGAAGGAGCTCGTCTTCAAATCCGCCAAGTCCTGTGCTTGCTACCATTGTAAAAAGGACTAAAGAAAGGTATACAAGTAAGCTACTAACGAAAGAGGCAAAATATATTATGGAAGGAAATCAACATGGAATTGTGAACAGGAAATATGCTATTAAATATTAATGCATCCGAATGAAACATGTACCAAAATAGATATGAATCACGGAGATTTTAGATATTTATTACTCCTACTCCTATCATTATACTAAAAGTCTATTATATTATTGTAGGAAATATTTTTTGCTTCACTATTTTTGACTCAAATGTACGAGACATATAAGCAGACCTATTATGATATTATCCGACAGTTTGATGAAAAGCGGTTAAGCATTATTATTAAATTATTTCTGGAATGATTACGTGATTGAAGTATCGATATCGATCGAGAAAAGCTTTTTAATAGACCAGAAGTCATTATTGAAATCAGTTTTCAAGCTTTGTTGGCCTTTTTGTATAGAAATATAGGTAGTTTATAGGAAATGTGAAGAATCTAAAATTGGCATCGGCTTTTGAGGTTTTGTAGATGGAACGGATATGTAAAATATATCATATTTTTCCAGAGACGAGGACGAGTAGTAGTGATCCCATAATACATCGGAGTATTTACCTCGAAATTCTGTCATTTACCTCAAAATTCTATTTCCTCTTATATTTTTAAGTAGGTGTATTTGTATTGTACCTCATATTTGAATAGGAAGACCAATTTAGTCAGTCAAAGGGAAATCAGATATTCGCGTATTAAAAGAAATTATAAGCTTGACTAAGCTGTAAAAAGTGGGCTCGAAGTGTTATTCACTTCCTATTCTGATTTCATATTCCTTAGGAAGTGAAAAGAGATAAACCACATGAATCATGAATTAACTTTAGGTAAAAGTGATTTATATGGTCGGTATATTTGCGTAGCTAGAAAGTTGCCGAAAGGGATGAATAATTGATAAATGTCACTCTCAAAAGTAACTGTTATTCCAATTAAACGAAATGTTTACGATGATAACTTTACTTAGGTTAGTTTTGATGGGGCAAGATGAGATTTAGGTACATTGGAGTCTAGCTCTAGCTTGCCATTCTAATTGTAAGTCAAAATACCTTTTGCCCTTTGAGAAAACTTGCAAGTAGGGAATGAAAACTTTGGTAAAATAGTATCAATATATATTTATCTCTATAAAACATCTTCCCACGCGCTTCATTCTACAATGTGATGTAAAAGAATATTTTTAGGAGTTATAAAAGAGAAATGAAAATTATATGAAATATATGAAATATTTACATTTATCTAATTTTGAACAAATATATTATATTTATTAAAATATTGATGTATTTAGCATATAAAAAGTGAATTTGCCAGTTCTGTACGAAATGGATGGACAAGCCTCTCTATTCTGTGAATTTGGATGATTACTGCTGAAATAAATATGATTGTGTGTACCTCATTGCAAAAAAAAAAAATAATTGAAACTCATTGTACCCTATATAATACCTAATTGTGAAATAATTTGCAAAAATGTAATGTTTCGGTGAAATGCTAAGCTTCTCATTTTAAGGTACCTACTTGTAACATAATTTATTTGTTACATAACTTGTTACATAATAAATTTATAATCATTATTGCCTCCTTCTGAATGAATGTGTGATTAGTGATTACAATTAATTAATAAAGACTTAGTTCAACTAACTACAGTTAATAGCAGAGCAAACTATGTACTACTATTGGCATTTTTCCTTCAGTGGCATTATGGCATTAATTGAGCATCATATAATTCATGAACTATTCTTTTTTTTAAACATCGGATGATTACGGGATCGGAAGTTGATGTTGATGATATCTGCAACCCACGTCATATGTCATGTCATGCCCCTCCTCCACTCGACTTCCATCATGGTTTGTTTAAAACTATATTAAGCAAAAAAGCATTTATTTTCGCTTTTTAGCATTATCTTTGGACGGAGCTTACCCCAAATTTCAGTCCAGAACCAGGACGGGATAACGTCTTCCATCAACTTCCACACGTGTGGAACAAGCATAGATAGATAGATTGAGGCGTAATTTTGACTGTAACAAGAAGGCTGGAAACCGGAACAAAGCCATTACGTTAATCGCTTTCCATTCAGATGTCGGTTGCAGGATGATGGGAACATTTATGGATCGCATCGAGTTGTCTGACGTTAAAAAATAGGGTTTTTAGGCAATGTCGATGACAATGATGTATTGTTTTTTATGTTATTGGTTTGGTTTATTCAATATTCATATTCATGAAAAGAGTGACATTGGAGATTGAGAAGGTAGAGTAATATCTCGGCGTTATTTACTAATGGACATCCCAAGCTCATATAAAATTGAAACAAAAATAGATTTTGGTTGTTGGACTCACAATTCATAAACATCTCTATCAACTTTATACGTAAATGCGGTAATGGGGGAAGTGCTTTGGAGGGAGGGAGAAAAGTAACCTTAAGTTTGACGAGATTATGAATATAATATACATGAACTGTTCAAAGTCAATGTTCGTTCAAGGCTACCCAAGGGGAAGTAAAGTGCATTTAGTCCCCTTTGATTAAAGTTAAAAGTTCATGTTGGAAAGGTGAGAAATATTAGCTCCTATACAGAGACTACTAATGACAGAAATGTTCAAATCTTGCCCATTTCAAAGGAATATTATGCCTTTGGACCTCTCAAGGATTTACCTTTGCGATTAGCGAGAATTCACTAACAGTGGTATAGACAAAAACTCAAACATTTCATATCCCGGAATCCTTTTATTTTTCATTTTCTTATGCCCTTATGGAAAATCATTATTGCATTGTCCCCATCTACCTCTTCCTGAAAGCTGCAGCCAGGCAAGAATTTTCAGCGAATTAATCACACTAATTATTTTTCTCGGTAGGGATTAGGTAGGTAGAAAATTGAACCTTGGATGCGTGTGCTGCTTTCTCACTAATACTTATATCAGCTAATCCATAAGATCTCCTGGCTATGAAAGATTTGACAATGGAGAGATTTCGATCAAAATGGAAAAGGCTAATAATGTACCAGTGAAATATTACCATTACCTTGCGATTCAACGGGGGTGAAAGTAGCACGCGTGGTGCTACCGGAATTGCTACAGAACTATATCATTCCAACCTTACCGGATCATATTCACGAGCCCACCCACACACGACTTCGTGATATGCAAAGATGGTCAATGAATGGAGAGCTGAGAGCATAATATGAAGGAGGAGGGGGAGGGTGGATGGCATTTCCATAAACTTTTCGGATTACTGCCTGCAAAAATGCTTAGATGCATAATATGACGGTTGAAACCCTTTCCTCCGAAGAATAAAGTGCACATTAGTTTGATGCATTATAACCAATAGAGAGAAAATTGAAGACACGACGCAACAGTAAAAAATGAAAATAAAATGCTTTATTTCAACAGAACTTCCCATTCATCATTCCTATTTAATTAACAGTAAAATGTCAATGCGGGGGAGAGTATTTAAGTTAGATATCAAGGAAGGGAAACAAAACATCAAGCACATATATAACATTTTTGCATTGCTCTACTTATTTCTGCACAATAAACTACATGTAAGTACGTACACATTTTTTTTTTTCAATTTAGTGTTACCTATTATTTACGATTAGTTAACATGTTAATACTATGCTAATGTGTCCATCCAATTTCCGGCTGTACTTGGTTATGTGATCATTCCGAGTCAAGAGTTCCGTTTATTCCTCACAATCAGCTTTATTCATACATTTTTTATTATGGAAGTGAAAGTAAAACTTTCGAGAGAAAGCAAAAGTAACTATATGTGATATTCATGATGCTACTGTACCTAAAAACTATTTACCCGTCATATATAAAACAGAGAGAATGTACTTAAATAATTAATGATCTTCAATTTATGCCTTTGCTCATTGTCAAAATGTTGCTATTTAATTTCACTGTGTCAAGTTTATTAAACTGTTGAGATTACTGTAGCATGTACAAATAGGAGAAAGTAAAAGTACCTATAGCTATGTACCAAGTAATACCATCAATGAGAAACGATATATTGGGAAGTGAAAGTACCAAACTGAAACTGTGATTTTAATATCTTGCTGGAATGGATGATCTCTGCGATCGCACTCCCCTGTACCTCATCCCTTCACAGCTAGCCTCTGAGGATTTGCACACGGAGCATTGGCAGGACTCTGCCTCTTGGTAGTCATACCTGGGTGAAAGTGAGATGAAATCAAACAATGAAAATGAAAGCGCCAGTACACTGAATTCACATACCTAGGTAGATTCAGAAGAATGTTGTGACAATGAAGTTTTATCTTACCTGTTAGTTCCTGGTTCCACTCCATCCTCACAATTGTCAAGAATGGCAACGTTGGGTTTCCGACTTCCGAAATTGCAGACGGGATGATGGGATTTCTTGTATGGGAACCTGAAGTCAGGAATCTGTGAGCAAACAAAAAGAGGACAATTATATAGTTAATACTGCAACTGTACATCCCTTAGATTTTCCATTCACTTATTAAAATTCATTTGCATGCTCAAAGAAACGAAGTTGTTTTTTGTCATTTCTTCCACTTTTAATCTACTTACTTCGTTGGAGTCGCAACGTCCCCAGCAAGACATGACGTTCACTTGGCCCCAACACGTCTTCCCTGCAGAGTCTGTTTTTGTGACCTTGATGATTAAGAATCATAAACTAACTTTAGATATCTTTCACTCAAAGTTTTCAAGGGGGAATCTGAGACACAATTGCAAAACAAAATTGGAGTAGTCAATGCATTATTTGTAAAACTACAAACAAGTCACTTACCCTGTAGGAATACAATCTACGATGACAGCTTAATGTCGATGCGACATCCACTGCTCCAGTGCCCAAGATTGTCAATCCATCCTCTGCGCTAAGTGGGGGACTGACATCCGCCCCAAGCATATCATCATCTTGGGAAAGGGGCTCTTGAGCTCGGACGTCACCGAAACTGTATGCAAATGTTAAAATTAGAACTGAAAATACTTTTCCCCACATTTTAACTGACAAATATAACTGAAGTTTTTATGAAAGGTGAAAGGAAATCCGAGTCGATGTATCGTTATTTTAGTAATGGTCCGGCTAGCCAATTTTTCTTCGAGAAGGGGGTGAAAGTAAACTTTACAGACAGCGAGTGAAAGCAGTCCTCCTCCTTCGATCAACAAGTGGGGAATGAGCTAACTGACTACAAGTCGGAAAAGATTTTATAGTTGTTCCGCAGGGAAAGGAGAACTCGCTATCACAGGGAGACTAGCTACAGTAAAACTATTGCGGAAATAGTAGGAAGCTGTGAAATGGAAAGGACATAGAAGCCAATGGATGACGCAAGTGTAGCCGACAAAAATTATACGCTTTCACTTTTGGAAGAGCCAGTTCAGTTCTTTATGAGTATATTTGTCTGTAATATAAAACCCTACTACCTAGATAGATGATGATAAGTATTAAGCCAAGTATTATATGGGATCCCTGCAGTTGCAGCGTCTAGTTTCTGGTACTCATTCGCACAAGCGTAAAGGTTCGAAAAAAACATCGTTGCTTCAGAGGGGAAAACATTAAACATGTAATTTGATGTCGGTAACGCAATCAGAGTACTATCTAGTTATTTCCGGTTTGATTGGTGTTAAATACGCAGTTTCGTCTAAGCTCGATGTTCAATCTGTATTTTCTAATTATTGCCTACCGAAAATAATTTTCTATATGGCAATATCAAGTACATCTACATTAACTAATCGCACTAATGTGGTTTCATAAAGTATCCAGATTTTAATATTCTGCACATTTATACATAATAGTCATACATAACACGATATGTTGATATAGGTATAATTAATTCTGGTATATAAAAATAATATATACGTTATTTCGTTCTTATAACCGAAAGCTTCACACACTAATAATAAGAGAATAAGTAAATACATTTCTCAGAAGACTATGGTTAGGTTGCAAATGTCACACATCACACATATTCTACTGATTTGAAATTAATTGGTCCATAACACAAATTAAATGCTTCATAATAAATAACCCTTAAAATTGAACACTTTTCCGGTAGAATGACATAACTAGAAATTTTACGGGGCTTTAAGCAATTAGAACCTATACGTCACTTCAATAAACATAAATAAAAATTATAAAAACAATACAATTTAGGTACACTCTTATCACTGGCAGTACCTACAGTAAGTCAAAGTGATTGCAATAAACTAAACAACAATGAGTTACAAAAACAATGAATTGCATATTTTTGTACTATTCTGTAATTTGTCTTATTTGTAGTAAGTCTTATTTTGGTTGAGGGGATACTTCCTTGGTCGAAGTTGTTCGATCTTGAGATTCTCTAATAAGCTTCTCAACTTGTGCACTTTCCCAGTAACATTTTCCACACTCATTGCAGATGTATAACCAATCAATGACATGGGCAAACGATTGCAGCTTGTGTAATTCAACAGGTAGTCCTAAAATCAAACCATGTAAGATTATTCAATCACATTCAAATCACAATTAAGATAATCTAAAATCATAAACAATATATTTCAAGCACTTACCCCGTGGTGTTACAACCGTGAACCCATTCTTGACAATTAATGTCTCTTCACCAAATAGCTTCCAATCCTTTAACGAGTCCCCCACACATAAAATCATGTCATCAGGTGCTGCACCTTTGAATGTACCCAGATTGAAACTATCCACTTTTATCCTCTTCGAGATTCCGGAAGTATGAAAGAGCTCCATCATTTTCCCGTTGGAAACCTTTATGAACTCTGACGTATTGCAACGCTGCAAAAAAAAGACAATAAGAATACAAAATACACAAGAATAAAAAAAAATTCACAATGGTAGTGGCGAAATGCATTTAACCATACTTGACATATCACAAACAGTTTAGAATGCTTCGGTCTGACATTGAAGACACGGCAAATCTCTTGCAACTGATCCAAAATCTTATCCGAGTTTACTTTGTAAACCATGTCTTCGGAAACTGTACCGACAATCTAGTTAAAGTTAAAAACAAGGAATTGTCATAATTACAAAG
The DNA here is from genome assembly GCA_034700485.1 of Pseudosinella alba. Classification (NCBI taxonomy): domain Eukaryota; kingdom Metazoa; phylum Arthropoda; class Collembola; order Entomobryomorpha; family Entomobryidae; genus Pseudosinella; species Pseudosinella alba. Next base: position 54,235 of record JAQIXQ010000111.1, read on the forward strand.
GTATATTCTTTCCATCCAATCGCCAAATATTTAAGCCAGCCCTCCATCACATGAAGCGAATCATAAAAAATATTAAAACAACTTTGCCCACCTCATTATACGCTATTCCTTTAGTAATTACATTCCTGCTATTTCCGGCATATCGGCCGCACATCCGATGACTCTGATTGTTATTCACTATAATAGTGTTGAAACCGAGTACTCTCAAATAACGTCCCAACCCTGAAACATCGAAAAGTAATATTTCAAATGCTATCAAAATATGAGGTAGGTTGTCTCAATACGGCATGCAAACTGATATTACCCTGCAACATGTTATCAGCTACAAGGCTGACTGATCCAGGATCCTTAGGGGTCAGCTCAGGGTCCTCGGGCATTGTCGTCTCCTCTTGAGATAATGAAAGGATTTCAAAGACTGTGCCCACATAGCCTATCTTGACCTTTTTCGATGTTCCAGATTCACCAGATCCTTTCAAGTACGTTCGAATGATTTTGCTTAAATCTACTCGGGACGATTTTGCGATCTCTTTTATTGCCTTAAACACGTCAATCAAGCAGAAAGCATCGTCAGCAGCATACCGAATTTGTGGCTCTCGGAGTGGTCGTTTCTCCCAATCTGACATCTGTTCCGATTTACTGAGCGATTTCCCGAGACATTGATTGACTAATTCGCTAAGACCAGTCTCACCGGGGATACCTATAATGAAGATAAAAATGAAGTTCCAATTTAAAGATTAATTAATTTGCCAACAAAATAAAACAGATTTAATTAAAAAGAGCATTTCTTACTAGCAGAACTGAAAAACTGCGGATCTTCCCGTACTATCATGGATTTGATTTGTGATAAATCTAGCACAGATTTCCAATTTTTGTTCAATTCCTCCCATTCCTGAATTGTTTCTGATAACATTTTTACGTCATTCGTAACACCGAATCCAAGTTTAAGGATGCTCTAGCCATAAAAAAAATCAAACATAAAAGTTAATATGTAACAATTTCCAAAAGTAGCAAGTAGCCCTATATTAGGTTTGTCACATTGATACAAATTAGATTAATAATAGGCAGACACTAGACACTACTTACTTCATTCTCAAAATAGGATTTACGTAGACTTTTCCAATAGCTGTTGTCCTGCTCTGAATTCTGCTTCAATGCTACAACATCGACTATAAATATATTGTTCTCGAATGCAAGTTGAAGCAGGGCAACACCCTGCCTTCTTGACATAATAGGTTTCCACTCGGAATCAAAACCGGACAAAATATATTCACCATCTGCGTCGGGTCGAATGTCATTCAACCACTTGCAAAGTTCTAAAACATTGGCTGGACTGTCGATTATCTTCACACCGTCGCGGGGAAGATGACATTTGTAATAGTTTTTGGTTGTTTTAGCATCCACCGTTTCAGGAATTTCCTCTTTTTGATCATCCCAATTGTCTTCACCATAGCTTGGACCAGATGCAGGCATCATTGAACTACTTTCGCCCACAGGATGAGATGAGATACCCCCATTCTTGCTTTTGTGGTCATCATTGCCATCATCGTCCCAGTTCTCCTCCATTTCCGGTTCTCGTTTGGTTGAACTTGCCAAATTAGATTTGTGTTGTTCCGGGAGGTACGGCAATATCGACGGATGTGAACAAGCTGTTGATGAATACAGTTCGTTTACGATAATAAATCTCGCAGCTCCTTCACAATCCCCATACATCAAGTAATGAGATAGCACTTCCTCTTTCATTTTGCTGCTTCCTTCAGCAATTTGATTGACCAGTTCTTCAAAACTTTCAACACCTACATAATTAAAAATTCACTGTATAAGTATATGCTTATGTAGTCCGTAAGAAATAAAGTACAATAATCTAAAATGTGATCTATAAACTTACTCATTTCCTGTTTGTCATATCGGCGAGAAAACAGAAATCTTAGTTCTCCAAACCGCTGTCGATGTCCAACGTTTGGGTAATAGCTGGAAGGGATATTAAATCGTGCCACAAGTCGCTTGACCAATTTACCCATAGGCTTGTGGCTAATTTTATCCATTTTGATTTTTGGAATTTTGTTGGCTCTGTAAGTTCAAATTGCATATTTACAATTAATAATATCCTGTACCCCAACTAGATTGCTGTTATTTTTCAATTAGATTATTATTGTTCTTACATTATATAATCATTGAGCAAACGTTCCGGATAATTACCCACAAAAGCGCCATCTAAAAACTTGACGATGCCCTGCTGGAGTTCCGGAGTATTCTGAACAAACTCTTCCACCATATTATATCGGTCTTGAAGCAAGAGGGGGATCAGAAATGCGTGGATATCAAACTGATCTTGCAGTTGCAAATAGGTGGCACATTGACAGGCCTGATAAACAATTTTTAAAAAAACAATAAAAGTCACAAAAACTGAATAGAGCACGGTATAAACTATTTTAACAGGAACATGCAGAAATAAGTAGTTAATACATACCTCTCCAAAGTTTTTATTTGAACACATCGCGTGAATACTAGGAATGAAGAGTTTATTTCGTGTGGTCGTCGCCAACTTGAATAGCTCCACAAAAAGTTTCAAATCTGTCATCTTTTTTAGGTCTAGTGCTACTTCAATGGCCACAACCTGGATCTCATCGGACGGGGCATCCGTTAACTTCTGGGAACTTATGAAGTCCTTTAGGTCACGCATTACTTCATTGTTTAAAAAAAGGCAAACAACAACAACACATTACGTGATTGTCATGAACTATGTCATTAAATTGATCGACACGTTTGATTTGATTATCAAATTTTGATATTTACAATGCTACTTTTGTACCTGCTAATGACTGAAATCCCATTTGATGGAATGCGAAGTCTGCGGCATTTATGGAGCAGAATAATCCTAGAGCCCAGATATCCCATCCATCCGTCAAACAATTTTGGAAAATATTCGAAACTGCACGGTGGAAGTTCTCGCCTGCAGAAATGAGAAAGAAAGATTAAAACCATGTCCAGACAGTTAGTTAAATACTTTGGTGGACACTTCAGTTCAGAATACATGCTTAAAATACTTCTCTTCCTTCCATACCATCATTAGCATCCCACGCCGCCTTGAACTTGCTTGAAGCGCTGATTGCATACTCGGACTTCAGGCACTCAACGCCACCTGCGGAAGTACTTTTGCGGAGGCCTACGATCTTGGCCAATAATGCTTTCTTCTTATCTTGCTCTTCTTGCAGGTGCTCGGTAGAGTTAAAGCGATTCCTATAGCCTGAGCCCGGATAGTGGTTTCGTTGGTCTTGGGAAGGACCATAGCTACCGCAGCCGCGACCCCAACCCACACCTCGTCCCCTGCCCCTAACCGGCATATTACCTTCTGGCTGAGGAGTGAAGGCATTTTGATGGTACTGCCATGGGGGCGGATGGCGCTGCTGATGTTGCTCCTCTCGAAATCCAGGCTGTGGCTGGTGGGCATATCGGTGACCTGAACCCGGGTGACCTCTTCCCCTGCCCTCACGGTGTACTTGATGAGCGCTGGACTGGGGCGCCTCCACTGCAACCAATACAAAATTACAAAGTTAATTCACTTGTCATGTTGCATGCCATGTGAATGTTATGTCAAACAACAAATGCGCAATCTGTTAATTAATTATTAACCTTTTTGGCTCTGAATACGCTAAAAGGCGTATTTTAGGAAATATTAGTTAAAGACTGAATACGACTTTTAGCGTAGTGAATTTCTGTCCCTTCAACCCTGACTACGACTTTTGTCGTGCATAGAAACATACCGCAGGTCCCTGTGTACGACTTTTCTCGTACTCATGCAATTTTCAGTTAGAGACGGGCTACGACTATTTTCGCATCGAATTTACATGTTGCCCTGCACAACTTTTTTTTTATCACAGCGAGCCAATGCATTTCTTAGTAGATGGGTATGATTCAATCAATTGAGAATCGATTTGGCTTGGGTGCATTTTCGGGTGCATTGAAAATGAACCGATATGCAATGTTTATCCGACAAAGTTGTTGGAGGTTTCGACAATATCTGATAAATTGGCAATATTTTGAGCAACTACATCAAATACAATAAAGTTTCATGAGTGAATAATTTAGTTCTGTGTCACATGCTAATTAATTAAAATGACGATTATCATGAGTCATTTTGAAATAACCCAATTCAGATAAAATTTTGATTCATCTAAACATTCGCAACATTGAGATTCACAAAAATACAAACACTCACAAATCACGCATTGTTCAATTCCCTATGTTTGTATCAGCAATCAGTGTATATATTATAGCACGTAGGTTCACATACAATTCAAAAAAAGAACCAGATAATTTTAACTCTATATATGGAACAATTATGTACTTGGATGAACTTAATTTTATGCGAACTAGCTCATTATGCTAATACATCCCCGGTTACATTAGCTGCGAGTAATTTCTTATTTTAAGCCGGTTTATGTAACACATTTTGTTGAATGTTAATCGTTTTTATATTAGCCCATTTCATGTAAATCGCAAAAATGACAATAGCATTTCCCTGTATTAGATCTTGCGATTTAATTATCATCAGACACATTTTTTTTTAAATCATAAAAATAAATATCATGCCCTGATATTTGTTAAAAATCATTCGACTACTAATGTTCAAAGTTCGCAAGTTACTTGAGATAATTAAAATTGCTCGAAAAAATTCAGGAACCTGAGGTATTTCATATTGTTCCTGGCCTTTTAGGAGTTACTGCGAGCTACGCCGTTTCCATGCATTTTTCAAAGTAGCGATTTAGCATAC